>JASAND010003330.1:0-22675 GCA_030248195.1 Trissonchulus latispiculum | reverse complement strand
AGCAATTTTTTCTACCGAACGGCTAGTTCCTGTCTTCTACTGATCTTTCAAAACCTAAAAAATCGGTTTCTTTTGATGAATTTTAATTTTAAAAAAATTTTTTTCAACCAAAAGAAAGCTTATGCTATGACGGTTCAGAAAATATATACATTGCTGCAGCAAAAATGTAACGGTAATTCAGTATAAACAAAACAATTTCGCTCCCTACATTTTTTGGTCAGACTTTAGTTTGAGTATTGCAATGGAATAAAATTTATGCCTGAGCTTGAGCTCAGGTGGAGAATAGTTAACTTCGAGTTAACTCAGGAATAGCTTAGTTCGGAGCTAAGTTATTCTGATGTGGTGCAAGCGGCAGTTAGTTTAATGGCGATTGAAGGAGCTGACACGTGTTTCTATAAAAGCCTGTGACTGGAACCTTCCGACGTTACGGGTGGGGGGAGATAACACGCCGATCATGACAAGCATGCTTAGTACATTAGTGTTAAGAGCTTCATACTCTTATCTGTTATGTACTCATGGTAATGTACGTATATATTCTTATGTAGTTATGCATTTTTTTGCTGGGTTCTGACCATTTTTTACCCGATCAGCGGCGAAACTTTGGGGGTAAATAATGGTCAGGTGCTGGAGCCCCAATGCAGCAGGGGATATGGTGTCTTATGTGTTAATACTTCGGTCCAATACTAACCCACACGCCAAGTATTGGAGCCAGGAGTCTCTCCATGCTAGCAATTGAAACTTGAAAATTCCGGTATGACTCTTTGCTTTTGGCGGTGGTTTTGGGAGGTCAACTTTAAAAACATACTGAAAACTTTCTATTTAGCCCACTAGGGTCTCATAGTTACAGTGTGTGGTAACCAAGGGTGGCGCTATATTATCGCACATTAGTTGCACTCACCGTTCCTACCAAGCTTCCAGGGCGGCACCGTTTTTACCCTTATTTGGGAGTGTTTTTCCAGGTCTGACTATACAGAGACGAAAAGAGAATGCATACTTTCATCTATAATAGCAAGAAACTGGCCCTGAACGTTAAGAAATTACTGACTTTTCATTATTTCGAAGAGTCTTGATTTATCCCAAGTTTGGAAGTCAGGGGTCAAAGTTATTCCGGTACCTCCCAGAAAAATGGATGTTCTTTCAAAAAATTTGAGATTGACTGATCTAGTTTTGTGTTGCCTTTGATGCTCGTTTGGTTCTGTCATTATCTTTTTTGCTCTTTGTTTGAATTTTCGGTTTTTGTACAATTTATTTGGTGCTTAAAATGTTTTGAGGTTGTAATCACTATCCGTGACCAAACTAAACCTAGCTATTGTAAGCACCATTATTTCAAGGAATCTGGTTAGCGATCCATCCATGATTGAGGCTTGAAGCCAGTCTTGTAAATGCTTAAAGAGTTGCATCATGTTTACTAAAATGAGCTCTAACTTATATCGATTGGGGCGGTAGAAAACGATTACGTCAGAAGTTGTTTTCTTGTGTAAACAAAACTACTCTGACATTTCGCAGATACCAGCGCTTCTGACAGATTAGCTATTATCAGAACAAGTGCTAGCTAGGAAATTCGGACAGTAACAATTATTGTATTGTTACGTATGTTGAAAGACTGACTGATTAAACAGTTTAAAGCCCAGAAATTCTACCAACAAGTCAAAGTATATTACATTATAAAAACGTTTTTCAAAGCTGACCTCCCAAAAATCGCGTATACGGGATTTTGAAATTGAAGCTTCGATCTGATGCAATATGGAAGCTGGAGCCCTCCTAAACTTGAAGGAATTTTTAAACTAAGATTCCGGCAGAAATTAGTCCTTACCATCACTCCACTTTAGGCCTGATATCCATGCTACTGCTGGGTATTCTGACAACCACCGAAGCGATTCAGTGAAAATGGAAAAATAGACAGGGAAAAATTGGTTTGAAATTCTTTTCGAAACGTTGATTCACTATAAGCTTGATTTTTTTGAATAGTCAATACTTTAATTCTTCAAATATCTTTGCTTAAATTCTGTTTTCCTGATGTTGATCCAAACCGAAGGAAATCTCTGAAAAAGAGTCGTGACTGTGACTTTGTTGCCAATTGTATTTTTGTGGTCATTGCTGTAACTATGTTAGTTACGTAAGTCAGTTGTTGATTACTTCTTATTTCTAGTTAAGTTAAGTTAGTGCATGCTGCATGCTTTAAATTGCAATGATTGCATTACTGTTATTTTGTATACATATTTTTTACTGTTTATTTCTGAGTTAATCAGTTTTGGTTTTGTGCTGGCAGTGCTATTCTCGCAATATTTTTGTTTTATTCGTTTAGTTAAATAGTTTCAGTGTTTTGTCCAAGATTACGCTATTTTTGTAGCTACTTAGAAGGTTACCTCTTATTCAAAATACAGGCAAATATAGTAGTAAAATATGATAAGCAGGGCGAAGACCCAGAAAATTATAGAACGTTAAGAAGAAAAGCACAACAATTTGTAATACATTAACAATGTCACATGAACTAAAAACTTAGTGATCCAAAATTCAAATAAAACCAAATAGAAATCCAAAAGCAATTTAGCAAGATTAAGATAAACTAATAAATAAAGTTTCAAGCATTTTTCAAATAGTTTTTATGAAGGATTAATGCAATAATTTAGACTGATTTTCCGTAATAGGTGACGGTGAGGTAGGACTTGAGGTCAACGGTTCACCCGGCAAGCATGGAGACGACAGTTTGGAAAGTGAGATATTCCATGCTCGGGCGAGAGGTAGGATATCAACAGTGTAGTTACCAGTGGGGCTTTCACAAAGAGCTCATAGCGCTAAGAGCTCCTAAATTTACTACTTATGAGTTAAAAGTTAGGAGAATGGTGTTTCACGAAGAGCTCCTAAACTAAGAGACCTCTTAAAATGGTTCTTAATATTAGGATCCCAAAATCGGGCTCATAACGCACTCTCAAGTGCTAATTGTTCAAATATTTAGCCAAGATAACGGTGCCATGTATTGTATTCCTCCAGAAAAGTTCTGTAAAAGCTTGTCACTCGTTTTATGAGCTTCAACTGCTGAATATATGATAAAAATATATAATAGTGAATATTAGGAATTTTGTGATTACTTTCGTCAAAAAATAAGAAACAAGCTCATTTTGTCCTTGCCTTTAAATTAGAGAATGTTCCACTTAAATGTTGTATTTCCTATCATATTTAGTAGGTGAATATAATATAAAGGCATTTTAACTTGTAAGTGTCTTAACTTTTCCAACACACCTCATAAATTCCCAGCGTGAAAGCGCTTAGAAAGTTAAGAGAAAGGGGCTAAGAGGGGGTTATGAACGAATGTCTAGTTTAAGAGGAGATTTGTGAAACAGTTTAGGGCCCGCTCATAAATTGCTCGTAAACAGCTCATAAGAGATAAGACAGGACGGACTTAGGAGCTAGATTTAGGAGCCCTTTGTGAAACGCCCTACAGACAGTGTTTTCAGAGTCATTACCATTCATAGTTAAGGGAGGGGGTCGCGAATTTTCGACCATCTCCGATTTTTCTCATTTTCACATATTTTGTAGTCCCCATAAGTCCCCAAAACAAGACAGTTGCGTTTGTTGCAAAACTCTCCCTATCATTCACAATAGTCCTCCAAAGGTGACTCCGACATGTGTTAAACATAGGAAAACGAAAAAGTTAGGAAAATTACCAAAAGTTTGAGCGCTGTGCAAGAGCAAAAGAGCTATAACTTGTCAACATGTTAATCTGGACTAGGTAGCGTGTTACTATCTATATGAGGTGTTTTTGCGTTAGCTCAGCGATTCTAGAAATTTTCAAAGTGGGGTAAAGTCGGATTTTGCAGAAATTTGACTTACAAAAACGTCAGCAAAGAAATGTTTCGTCGTGGCCTGAACTAACCATTCACTGCATAGATTTCGCGTATAGATATTAACACAGTACACAAATAGAGGTACAATTTCCATACTCAAAATCCATGCTGCTATTAGTAGTTCACAGTTTTGGTTATCGCGTTGGCGTTTTGCCTCAAAATACGTCATTTTCTCAATTTTTTGAATATAATGGCCCATAAGTGAAATGAAAAAAAGATGAAAGCCGAGCTATTCCAACCAAATTCGGTGTGCCACTTTGCACATATGAAAGGAAGATGTGTGCGTGTGTTTCACTACAATTGCTGGTGTTTAACTGTGGACGCATGCCTCAGTGCGATGATGGAAGCCTATATTCAAAAAATGGCAAATTTTCAAATTTTTCAAATATAGCCAAATTTTATATCAAATGGAAGCTCTCGATGTCCTGAACATTTTATCTTCTTGCACCTAGTCTCTACGAAGCAGTATGACAAAGTTAAATTAAAGTTTGAAGTAAATACCAGTCGAAAGGAGAGTGATCAAATCGTTCAAACGTCGTTTCTCGCTCGTTGCTTGGTGTATCATTGTCATTTGCACAGCAATAAATAGCTCAAGATAGAGGCTTCAATTTGATGTATTGGCCATACCGTAGTCTTATCCTTATGTCATCGTATGTGTACACGTCTTCGAAGCCCTTAGCGAAGCATAGAGGCGTAAATACTAAATTGTTGGGATTTGAACTGCAATATCTCTTAACTGGAGTGACCCTGGACTCTAAAAATTTGTCTTGTTTTTGGACACATATGGGGGTATATTATACCCAAAAATGAGCGAAATCGGTGACTATAAAATTTGGTACCCGGCGACTCCCCCCTTAATGCATATTGCATAATAATACCAAGAGTACACAATGATAAGAGTATGACAAGCGTCACGCTATATCTATGCAGTGAAGGCCAAAACTAAGCTATGCGCATTATCGACTGATCTCCCCCACAAATTGACTCCTTCTCACAGCGCCGTATGGGTACAGGGTCCACACGGAGGTCGCTCCCTGTTTGTATAATTACACGTTGAAATTTCAGCCGATAGCGAACGTAGCTGTTTTAGCCTTCGCTGCATAGAGTTTGATGCTTGTCATACTCTTATCATAGTGTACTCTTGATAATGCTTAGCATTTAAAATAAGTGATATGATCCCTCAAAATGTGAAATAAAAATAAAAACAAACAGTATTTCACAGAAATAATACAAGACATATCCAATAGCTTGTTGCAGTATGGACGATAAAAACTAAACAATTTTAAAACAGTGATGGCTATAAGTGTTTGTCCTGTAAAAAAGATTTTTACCTTGATAATACCCAAAAAGCTGGATTATCTGAAGGAATTCCAGGAATTTCCCGCATCTATTAGGCGGGAGCAGAGTGCCGACGCAGTTGGATAGTCTTTTTGGGCAGCTTACGGTCCGAATTGAAGGGCTTCAGCTTACTGGCATTAGAGAAGATTTGGGAGAGCGCTTCTCTAGAGTAGAGCGATTTCCACCAGGAGGGCCGAACCAATGGGCAGTTTCGATATCTTCCAATTTTATTTGTCTGCCTCCGAGAATAGGTTATCATTCAAAAAATTAATCAGAGCCACTTTGAGTTCGCTGCGTTCCTTCGAATTGGAGAGGTCAAAATTTTCAGTCTCCAGATTCCGTGACCGGTTGCGGTTGGTTTCCAAGGCGAAGTCCACTTCCAGATAGGCAATCCTGAGGGGGAGTTCACCCTTCACTTTCATCTGGTTATGAGATCGTTTGCTGCCGCGGTTGTAACGAGAGAGGTAGCAGAAGTAGCCATTCTATAATTATAAAGTTATATTTTACTGAAAACATATGGGTTGGAGCCAAATTTATCCTTGGTTTCGGTGGTAGAAGTTCTAGATATCTAAGAATATATTTGCAGAAACAACTGGGATATTCTCTTGTAGCCAACATATTCTTAATCTTAAGTTTATTAAGTCCAGTAATAAAGACATCCAGTAGATCACAAATGTTAACAAATCTAGCTACCAGACGTTTGACAGTATTCTGTATAAAGTTTTTGCTAGTATTACTATCATTCATAGGGAATCTATTAATAGTACCAAGAGTACATAATATATAAGAGTGTGACAGCAGGCAAGTTCTCCGTTATCAGCTCAATTTACATGCTCTGCACGCTAACGGCTGACCTCCCCACAAACGTGTACACTTCAAAGAAATTCGCACGCTATCTTTGCGTAATAAAGCTCGAAGCAGACACAAATTGGACGCACGCAGGCGTTGTGTTTTGGAGAGTGAGCGTACAGAAACGTGTACTGGGTACACATTTGTGGGATGGGGTCACTAGGTACACGTTTGTGTATAGGTCAGCCGTTAGCGTGCAGAGCATGTACCTTGAGCTGATAACAGAGAGCCTGCCAGCTGTCACACTCTTATCTATTATGTACTCTTGTACTCTTGATAGTACTAATAGTGAATGGAAAATCGTTACGTTTATCATTCAGCTTAGTTACAAAGTTATTACCAGAGATGCTGAAGGTGTAATGTATCCGCCAAAAGATTCTGATCCCCATGCTGATTGACATTCTAAGGAAAAGATTTACAAATTTTCACCGAACACTGCAATAGTGGAAAACCTTCAGTAAATCATAGATTTGGCTGAATGAATTTCACTTGTTTTCAGATTTGTGGAAAGTTTTCAATAAGTCATGAATTATGCTGAGATCATTCGCCGACGCGTTAAAGGGTAAAATAATTGTCGCCGCTAGGTAGTACTTCGTTTCAGGGATAAGAAAAGGGGGTAATCCCCGGATAAACAGGCATAGATCCAGGAGCGTTTATGTTACTAAATGATTATAAGCTAACTGACGAATACTCTTAGAAACGTCAGATCTATATGCGGTATTGAAGGTGAGCCATTTGAGATGAGTCAGCTGTTTGACTAAAAAATCATTTTTGAAACAGAAATAGACTTACACTTCAACTAAACTGATTTTTCAAATTCCTTTAAATGTGTTTGAACACTGACTCTTCAATTTTAAAGTTTTATGTTTCCAAATTTTAAATCCGTGACTATTAATTTTGGACCAAAGTGATTCCCCTCAAAGTGGTGTACCCATGTGTACTGTGTTTTTAAAACGCTGTAGTTACCACAATTTAATTTTGGAAACAGATCTTTACATTGTTTTAAAGCTTATTCACCTTTCTTTACAAAACTAGCAAAATACCTTCGTTTTCTGACATATAGAGTAAAATACAGACTGTCGATCTTTCACCATCGATTTGTCAAAGCTGCAGAATCGACCGAAAGTTTCGAGTGTTATGATATGTAGGACATGTGGGCCTCTCATGCAGATACAGTGTCAATTTTATCCTTTTGTCTAGTACGGTTTGTGGAGAGCTTAAATCTTTGGAAAACAGTGATTCTTTCTCGTGGAATCTGTACCTTGGGATCTGTATATCTCCCTTGGGATCTGTACCCCAATGAAGTTTCTCCTCTAGCCTTAACCAATACGGGAGGAGCTCACAGAACGTGTGTACACTTGACACTCCCGCTGAATAAGCCAACTCCAAAATTGATTGAGCCAAGATTGTTAGGACGTAATTTGAATGAGCACACAAAATTAGGATTGAGCCGCCTTTCGTTAATTAGTAAAATACAATTTATTATGGGAGTGCTAAATGTCTCTTATCACTCCCATGATAGATCCATGAGCTGAAACTTTGAGAAAAGTAACACATAAAGGCTACTAAATGAGCCACCAATTTATTTGACGTTGTTTACTTTCTTACACAAATAATTTAATTAAGAAATTTCAAAATTATAGTTCACGTGTTACCGATCAATGTAAAATTGCACTAGCTAAGTCAAGGCTTACCAACTGTCAGTTTCATTTTGACTGAGGAAAGTTCTGACATAAGGGAGTATAGTTGTCTGAGATATGCTGTGAATATTCGAGGAAATTCCTCACCTTTGGAAAGTCGAAGTCTGGGGTCACTAAATTCTAGCACAAATGCTTTCTTAAAATAAATTCTGCGTAGAAATATGACTGCCGTAGGCATAGGTGTTAGGGGGCGGGCCCCCACCAAAATTACTAATTTCCGCGACCCTCCCCCCGATTTTTGGCCACAAAGTGGATAAAAATGGAAGTAACCACTAGTGCCACCTACACCTACGGCCCAAGGTGTGGGCTGGGTAAAAGTCTGCGGGGGGGCTTCCTATGGTGGGGGGGGGGTCCGCTAAAATTGTTAAAAGGTCCCTAAATTTTCGATTTTCCTTCCATTTTTGGCCACTTTTTGGCCAAAAATCGGGGGGGGGGGGCAAAATCAGGGGGAGGTTCGCGGAAATTAGTAATTTTGGCGGGGGCCCGCCCCCTAACACCTATGCCTACGACAATCATATTTCTACTAATACTACCTTATGTCAGAACTTTCCTCAGTCAGAATAAAACAGACAGTTGGTAAGCCTTGACTTAGCTAGTGCAATTATACATTGATCGGTAACACGTGAACTATAATTTTGAAATTTCTTAATGAAATTATTTGTGTAGGAAAGTAAACAACGTCAAATAAATTGGTGGCTCATTTAGTAGCTTTTATGTGTTACTTTTCTCAAAGTTTCAGCTCATGGATCAATCATGGGAGTGATAAGTAGGGCTGTTTTGATTTCGTCTTTTTCAGAATTTTGATATTTGATTCTTGATACCGGGCTAATTTTTGGAATTTTGATTTTTGATTTTTGATGCAGGTGCCAAGTCATGTAATTTTGATTTTTGATTTTGATGCATCCTCAAATTTCCATAATTTTGATTTTTGATTTTATTTTGATTTTTGATTTCTGATTTTTGATTTTTGATTCAACGCAAAAACTTGGCTTTAACGACAAAATCACAGCTGAAGAGAAGGAGGTAGCTGGATACTAAGTTTTATGGCCTCCGATTTCACTTACTTTCAGGCCATGTGATCAATATTATGCTTTTAGCTTTAAGTTTAAGCTTGCATTGCACTGTGTTCACGAAACTTCGAAAAAACAGATTTAGAATTCTTGAATTGCTTGAAAATCGCTAGAGAAAATTCGAAGACAACGCCTTTTTGTTTTCCCTTGAAAAACTTTAAAAAGCAGTTTTAATGTTTTGTTTAGCTAAAATAATTCCGAATACGCCGCTTACCTGCTTGTAAAATTTGCAAAACGTAACCAAATATGCTGAAATTTTGTGTGGGTGTATTTTGACACAATTTTGATCGACCTGCACTAAAAAATTTAAAGTTAAAGAACTTAATTTCTTTAGTTTTTTAATGGGGAACGAAAACTTTTTGTCCCGAATTGTGCTGAAAAGCTGCTTATGCTGGTTTTCAGGGTTGCTGAGCAGGATTCCGAAATGCGTCTTTCGATTAAGCTTTTCGTTAGCTCACAGTAAGCTAAACATGTAAACTTAGCATGTATAAGCCTGCAGCGAAAAGCTTAATCGAGAAACGGATTTGAAATTCGTACTCAACAACCCAGAAATGTACGTAGTTTTTGCAAAAACATGACCAAATTTTTTCCAGCGATTGTGGAGTATTTACTATGCAAGAGGTAAAGGTTGTTGTTGCCACTTACTAGACGTGTTTTACACGAAAATACCCAGGAACCCTTTTTAGTTGCCCCGATTGCTGCTTTCTAGCTAAAGTGGTCGCTTGCCAAACTTCGGAAAAATCCAGGTTGCGCATACATTTAGCTAATTTCTTTATAACGAAAGGCGGTTTCATTATAATTAAAAAAGGGTCCCCAGCTATTCCATACTGGAATCGAGTGATGTGGGCGACGGCTCCCGAAAACATTTACTTTAGTCTGCAAAAAATCTGGAAAGTTAAATTACTTCGAAAATGCAGTAAAATAATTTCCTAGAACTAAAGTTAGGTTCACTGTATTCACTAGAACGAAAACATGTTAAGCTCCATTTCGGTATATAAATGGCTTCTTAACTCCAAAGAATGAATGAGTAAGAAGGGTTCACAGTTGATGTCTCCAAAAGGAATCACCACCACATTTTATCCAACTCTGAAAAATCATTGCTCTTGATTGGAGACCGATAGAGCGAAAAATAAAATACCGCCCCAGCAAATTGTCCAAAGATACAATGCACAAAATATCCTTCATATACACCCATTGTTTGTGGTTTTGATCAAAAACTTTCGGCTGCTATGTGACAAAATCAGTTATTCGACCAGAACTTTAGACTCAGTTACAGTTAGTTTACAGGGCTCCGATTAATCCAATTTGACCACCTTTTTAACCTGTGTAATTTGAGTATAAACTAACCTATCTTTGCGGTTTGCACTGATACCAAGTCGACAAAACCTGCTTTCAGCAAGATCGCGTCAAAAACAAGCAATTTTCAAACGACAATTCTTCAAAAATTCAGTACTCAAAAACGATGAGAGCTTACTGTCTAAAACCAAAGTTGTAGTGCACATAATAAGCTTTAAAATGGGCATAGTCGCTGGGCATAATTTTCTTCATATAGTTCTAGAACTTCAAATTTTTGTTTCTCACTGTACATGTACGTAATGAAGGTGGGCATTTTTACAGGGAGTTTATCATCATACCAGATGTACTTTCTGAAAGTTGGCATGAAATTGAGCTATAATTGCGCATTCTGCCACAGAGTTTTATCGTACATTCACATGAGTTTGCGAGACTAGCAAAATTAGAGTTTTCTGACACACCGGCTAAATATAGACCATTGACACCGTTGAATATCGATTTCTCAAACCTGTAAGAGTCGGCCAGAATTTCTTTTTGTACCTAATATGGAGGACATGTGGGAAAATTCATGGATTTGTCTCGACAGAGGAGGTGACTAAAACCAGGGTCGGGATCAGGATCAGGATCCATTTCAGGATCAGGATCGGGTGACTAAAAACAGGATCCAGTTCAGGATCGGCTAAAACTTCAGGACCGGTTTAGTAGTGGATCCTGATTTCAGGATTGGGATTAGACAAAACACAAATCAGAATTCGATTAGATCACCACTATGTGTCAAAGCACCCATTTTTGAGGCTAATCAGTAATTTTCGGCACTTAGTATATACTTGGATTTCTAGATGTTCCATTAAGAAATTGTATCATAGTGTTTTGAATTTTGATATTCAATTAAGAATAAAAACAAATATCTCAAATGCTATTAGCGTATTCTTGCAATTAAGAGAACATGTTCTCTTTAATCGAAATACGAGTAGGAAAGGAAACTGTTCTCGTTTTACTTAAAACAATATGTTCAGTTTAAGAGAACATGTTTGCTTAAGTGAATATCGAAAATCGGTACATAATTGATAATCGATTCTGCTTTTTATCTTGTATGAATGTTATTATTTTATATTAGAGATTATTTTTTCAAAAAACAAACTAAAAATTCAGCAATTGTTGATGAATTCTTTGAAAATTTAGCAATTAAAAGCAAATTTTCCAGCTATATTCTCTGTATTTTTCTGCTTTCACTTAAGAGAACACATTCACTTAACCGAAGATATTGTCTCAACTGAGTCTTACCTTAAGTCCTAGAATACGGTATTTACATTTGTTTATCGACTATACTAAAATACCTGTATCCGATTCAGTAGTTGGTTCCGCGGTTCTCGAAAACTCTTCAGCTACAGGCATTTCTTCGTCCAGATGAAACATAGTTTCCATACGTTCCTCAAACGATGATTGTTGACGGCAATCCAGTAGTTTCCCAACTAGAAAATACACTTATATTTATTTATGAAATAATAAAAACTAAATACGTGTCATTTAATATACAGTTTTATGATAAAATGAAACTATCATTTCTACATAATTCTAACCTTCACTTGCCATGCCAAGTTGTGCATCAAGAGTAAATGGCATTTCTATCTGAACCCCTTCAGCAACATTATGAGCAACCTGGCTGCTGATACGTTGTAGTAAATCGTTCACCAAAAATATAATAAACAAATCCAAAACAGATGCTGTATTCAATATTATCAACAATATTTCTCAAAAACGTTATCTCAGTACTATCTGTGGTAACATCTGACTTGTGCAGAGTTGATACAATCAGTAGTGATAATATCAAGAGTACATAATACATAAGAGTATGACAAGCGTCATACTCTATGTATTATGAGCACGCTACATCCGATGCGCGCTATCGGCTGACCCCCCCCCCATAAATCAGACCCCCCTCACCCCGCCCCTATACATGTACGGGGTCCAAACGGGGGATCGGGCTCGTGCTTGTATATTTTGTACACAGATGTGTAAATCATACAAGCTTAGACCCCATACACAAATTGGGGCCCCGTCAAGTTTAACATGTAAGTATACTAACATAGACCCCGATCCCCCGTTTGGACCCCGTACCTGTATAGGGGCGGGGTCAAGGGGGTCTGATTTAGGTACGGGGTCAGCCGATAGCGTGCAGAGGATGTAGCGAGCTGTTAATACATAGCGTATGACGCTTGTCATACTCTTGTGTATTATGTACTCTTGATAATATTAATACAACAATAATGATACATTTAATATTCTGTGTAATCGATCAATAAATGATTTTATATGTTTCGTCATTATCCAAAACATGTCGTATCGTCTCCATAGGCGAAACTGTTGGCATAGCAGATATTTGTTCAGTTCCTTGTAGAAATCCAGTTGACTTGCCCAAAACAATATCGTTCACGCCACGAGGAGTACTAGCTGGCGGCTGATCCGCTAATTCTAAAAAGAAAAAGTGCTAACAGTTATCAAAAAGTTTTAAATCTAATATAATTATCAATTATTATTTTTGAAGCTGCAAGGAAGAATTATTTGTTACATACCAGAAACCACTATCTATATTTTCTGTTAGACAATTAGTCATAATTCAATCTACACATACGGCCATAGGTGTGGGCTGAGCAACAATCTGCGGGGGGCTTCCTACGGAGGGTGGGGGTCCGCTAAAATTGGTCCCTAAATTTTCGATTTTCATTCTATTGGCCAAAAATCGGAGGGGGGCAAAATCTGGGGGAGGGTCGCGGAAATTTGTGATTTTGGTGGGGGCCCGCCCCCCTAACACACCTATGCCTACGGCAGTCGTATTTCTATGCAGAATTTCTTTTAAAAATGCATTTGTGCTAGAATCTAGTGATTCGACTTCGCCTTCGACTTTCCAAAGGTGAGGAATTTCCTCGAATATTCACAGCATTTCTCAGACAACTATTTTCCCTTATGTCAGAATTTTCCTCAGTCAGAATAAAGCTGACAGTTGGTAATCCTTGACTTAGCTAGTGCAATTTTACATTGATCGATAACGCGTGAACTATAATTTTGAAATTTCTTAATTAAATTATTTGTGTAGGAAACTAAACAACGTCAAATAAATTGCGCACAAGCTTACACGTATACTCTATACTGAAGTGAATCGTTACAATAACTGACAAGCACTTATGTAGGCTTTGGATCACAATCATTCTACAAACAGAACTTTTCCAATTAGTCCTAAACTCTCAGTACTGGTTACAATCACACTACAACATTTCCCTCCTTCTACAGAACAGAGTCATACTACAGTTCAAAGTAAACAGGGTTAAATTATAACAATTTTATCTTCAGTGTCCTGTTCTTCTGAAGCTTCGATGGTGTGCACTCTGGTCGTCGCCGATTTTCGGTTCCAACACATTTTCGCATAGTGACCCATCTTCCCGCATACGTTGCATCTCTTTCCGTTGGCAGGACAGGAACGGCTTCGCGTTCGGTGATCGTATGAACCGCAGGCGCGACATTGGTCTTGCTCCGCCGAACGTTGTGATTCTCCGTCAGACGCAGATCCAGATGATGAAGAATCACGAGGGTCACGTTTCTTCTGGTGCTGGTGAGAGAACTTGCGGCGAGGCTTCTGGCGCACGTGGTTTATACTGGCGGATCTTTCCTGCGACATGAGCTCTTTGGCTTCAGACAGGGCCTTCTCAATCTGAGTTGATACCTGGATGCAAGGGACAGTTCCTTCACGAGAGGTTTCTAGGTATGGCGGGGGTGGTCGAAACGCAGACATCGTCGCCAAAATGTTGTATCGATTGTTGATAGATCAGCTTGGCTTTTACTGCGCACAAGCTTACACGTATACTCTATACTGAAGTGAATCGTTACAATAACTGACAAGCACTTATATAGGCTTTGGATCACATCATTCTACAAACAGAACTTTTCCAATTAGTCCTAAACTCTCAGTACTGGTTACAATCACACTACAACACCAGGCAGTATTTCCGTCACTGATCTGCCTGTCGGCCCAAAAGTACTTAATTGACCAATAAAACTTACATCTGTTATTTTGCACAAATAACAAGAATAATTATGAGTAATAAGTAAAAATATTAGATGCACTAACATTAGTTTCGGGCTGGGCATTAGTTTCTTTGAACGATTTTTGTTCATGTATTTGTTTTTACAGAAAATGTAATTCACAAGTGAGCTATTTGCAGCAGAGTAGTTTGTTACTGTAAGAAATGTAGTTAAGCTTTGTTCCCAAAATCAAGTTGCACTAGTTTCCTAATATCACAAACTTTACCTTACACCGATTAATGCTCCTGTGAATGTCAGTTTAAAGGACAAAACAATCTTTGAAAAGCAAATAGGATAACAAATGTACACATTTATCATTGGATAGCGATGCTACTTCAAAGCTATCGCTCAGCCTTTTATAGATTGTTTCAGTCACGTTACTTTTAGTTAGATTTTAGCTAAACACATTAAGTAGAAGTTTTAAACGCATTTTACACAAAAACATTTTGGTGCAACGAAACAAATAGCTCTCCAAGCCTACGATGAGAAGCCATCTTTCTGTATTGATTCGCAAGATTTTGGTGCCTTCGTGCTTGCACTGGAGCCTATTTGCCAGTGCAACGAAAGTTAGCTTCTTTGCTACTCCCTGACCATTGAGCAACAGCATAGTCCCGCTACTCCCAAGCTGTATTTCTACTATTTTGAATCAGTCTATTGGCTGTTAGCGCAAAATTCTATTAGACTGACCTAGTATAGTTCGCATAGGAAATGTTTATCATAGGAAGCGCGAGATACAGTGGCCTAGTCAGAAAATAATTCGGAGGGGGCAAGTCTAAAACTTTATTGGGAGGCTTGATATTTTCAGCTTGAAATCCGAGAAATTTAACAGTACCACTGTATGTACCATTATACATTATGTACGTGAATAAAATTGGAAATTGCGTTGGACATTATTCTAAAAGACTATAATTCAAAGGCCTTAACGAAAATTCTAATTCAAGGGTTCCGTAATACTTGAATTGGCGGTATCAATGATACCAATGGTTTCGTTGTTCTCCGTACCAGTC
Organism: Trissonchulus latispiculum; assembly: GCA_030248195.1. Taxonomy (NCBI): domain Eukaryota; kingdom Metazoa; phylum Nematoda; class Enoplea; order Enoplida; family Ironidae; genus Trissonchulus; species Trissonchulus latispiculum. The sequence goes on along the minus strand of JASAND010003330.1, from coordinate 7,496 downwards.
CCGACTTTTTTTGCGCACAAATTAGATTTTTGTGCAAAATTGTGACTATTGCTGCTTTTTTCGAAAGTTAAGTATCTTACGACCACGCTATTTAGCGAAACTGCTTTTTTGCATTTTATTCATACCTTGGATCAATTTGTAGCACCAATTATATGCTGACACCTGAGTCCAGTACTTCTCAGTGCCATGATCGGGAGCCTCAGACCTCGAAATTAAAAAAAACAGCGATGTTTCACATGTTTCAAAATCTGATATCAATCGAAAGTTCTCTATACAGTACAGGGATGAATTTTTTAATATAACAAAGGCTCAGAAATACTTCCATGTGAAGGTCGCACTTCCCTTACATTCAGTCCACTTTAATAGCTATAACTTACTTAATATTGAGTTGTGAATTGAGCCACATATCAAGCGCTACATCATCTGCGTCGCCTGGTGCCATTAAACGTATCTGCCTAGTTATTGGTTGCAAATTTACTAAAACTAGCCACAATTTTTGACCAAAATATTTTATGTAAAATTTTTATACATAAAGAAAATGGTCATATACAATGCGTTTCTGAGATAATTTGCCAGGGACGTTTTTTATTTTGTCAAAACACAATTTCAGTATGCAGAAATTGAACAATTTCTGCAAATTTCACATTTTATTCAACTTTGAAAAATCATTGCTCTTGATTGGAGACCGATAGAGCGAAAAATAAAAAAACCGCCCCTGGCAAATTGTCCAAAGATACAATGCACAAAATATCCTTCAGATACACCCATTGTTTGTGGTTTTGGTCAAAAAGTTTCGCCTGCTATTTGACAAAGTCAGTTATTCGACCAGAACTCTAGACTCAGTTACAGTTAGTTTACAGAGCTCCGATTAATCCCATTTGTCCACCTTTTTAACCTCTGTAATTTGAGTATAAATTAACCTATCTTTGCGGTCTACACTGGTACCAACTCGACAAAACCTGCTTACAGCAAAATCGCGTCAAAAACAGGCAATTTTCAAACGATAATTCTTCAAAAATTTAGTACTCAAAAACAATGAGAGCTTACTGTCTAAAACCAAAATTGTAGTGCTTATAATAAGCTTTAAAATGGGCATAGTCACTGGACGTAGTTTTCTTCATATAGTTCAGAACGTCAAATTTTTGTTTCTCAGTAAAAAAAGGTAAAGGCTTACCCCAGGAGATATCTCCATCCTGCCACAGGACATGGGGTGCCGGTGCTCATCCCCGGATTCTCAGCCGTAGAGCCAGGAGTGTCACCTCAAATGATGACAAGGGGGGCCGGCTCTTCTACACAGACTCCTGTTACCTTCCCACCGTAGTGGTACCCATTTACCGACCAGTTAAGGCTGGATAGCTGGGTTAGCTAGAGTCGGGATAGCTTTGTGGCCTCCGAGGATCGAACCACCGACCGTAAGATCGGAAGTTCTTACCAGCGCCTTAGATCACTCACTAAGTCACTGTACATGTACGTAATGAAGCTGGCATTTTTACAGGGAGTTTATCATCATACCAGATGTACTTTCTGAAAGTTGGAATGAAATTGAGCTATAATTGCGCTTTCTGCCAGAGAACTTTATCGTACATTCACATGAGTTTGCGAGACTAGCAAAATTAGAGTTTTCTGACACACCGGCTAAATATAGACCATAAATCGTTGAATATCGATTTCTCAAACCTGTAAGATCGGCCAGAATTTCTTGTTGTACCTAATATGAAGGACATGTGGGAAAATTCATGGATTTGTCTCAACAAAGGAGGTGACTAAAACCAGGGTCGGGATCAGGATCAGGATCCATTTCAGGATCGGCTAAAACTTCAGGACCGGGTTAGTAGTGGATCCTGATTTCAGGATTGGGATTAGACAAAACACAAATCAGATTTCGATTAGATCACCACTATGTGTCAAAGCACCCATTTTTGAGGCTAATCAGTAATTTTCGGCACTTAGTATATACTTGGATTTCTAGATGTTCCATTAAGAAATTGAATCACAGTGTTTTGAATGTTGATTAAATTTTGATACTCTGTTAAAAATAAAAACAATTAAATATCTCAAATGCTATTAGCGTATTCTTGCAATTAAGAGAACATGTTCTCTTTAATCGAAATACGAGTAGGAAAGGAAACTGTTCTCGTTTTACTTAAAACAATATGTTCAGTTTAAGGTGGTGATTCCTTTTGGTCACATATTGTTGGTTGGAGGCATAAATGAAGATGAAATTTGACGAAACTTTCCGAAATAAGTTGTTTTAGCCTTCTAACACCCTCCGCGCAAGCCCGATTCAAAAATTCGAGATTTCCGGTCAGGGCGGTTTTTTCTAATTTCTGAAAGTTTGACAGCAGCTACACAGTTTTATGAATATATTTATTCGAAAGATCTCATTGAGCTTCATATTTTTGCTTTTTAAAGTAACTTTCTATCTTTTCACTACCGTGAGATATAGCCGATTTTTTTGTTTTGGCGTCGAAAACTTGTCATTTTTATAGAAATCAAATAATCCAACATTTCTTGAACTACGCAAGCCGTAAAATCAAACTAAGGGCGTCGATATGAAGGTCCCACAGGGACAAATTATCCGATGCATGATCGTCTTCCAACTGCTATCCTGTAGGCTGCTATCATAAAAATGTAGTTTTTGCAAAAACACGACCAATTTTTTTCCAAAGATTGTGGAGCATTCACCATGCAAGCTGGAGGGCTGCTACTTACCTTAATACGTTCTGCACAAATATACCCAGGGACGATTTTTTAGTTGCCCCGATTGCTGCTTTCTAGCTAAAGTAATCGCTTGACAAATTTAGAAAAAGTAGGCAAAATACAGGTTACGCAACATTTCAGCTTATTTCTCTACAACGAAGAGCGATTTCACAATAAATAAAAAATCGTCCCCAGCTATTTGATGGAGTTATCGAATGATATAACCGATGTCTCGCAAAAAAAATTGACTTGAGTCTGCAAAAATTCTGGAAAATTATACTTCTTCTAAAATGTGTTAAAAATAGTTTTGAAAAGCAACATTAGTTTCATGGCATGCATTAAAAAGAGAAAATGTCAAGCTACATTTTGATATAAAAATGGCTTCTTAACTTCAAGTAATGAATGAGTAATAAAGGTGCAAACTTTATGTGACCAAAGGGAATCACCACCTTAAGAGAACATGTTTGCTTAAGCGAATATCGAAATTCAGTGCATAATTGATAATCGATTTTACTTTTTATTTTATATGAATGTTTTTATTATTTTATAAGATTAGAGATTATTTTTTCAAAAAACAAACTAAAAATTCAGCAATTGTTGATGAATTCTTTGAAAATATAGCAATTAAAAGCAAATTTTCCAGCTATATTCTCTGTATTTTTCTGCTTTCACTTAAGAGAACACGTTCACTTAACCGAAAATATTGTCTCAACTGAGTCTTACCTTAAGTCCTAGAATACGGTATTTACATTTGTTTATCGACTATACTAAAATACCTTGAAAGATGACTGGGAACAGGCATGGGCATGGCAGGTGAAAAAGGTCCTTCTGTGTCTATTCCTGTGACCCAGTCAGCAACTTTTGAATTGTGAAAACAAGTTAAGCGAAATTTAAAACTTAAATTCTACACTTTTAAAAACACAATTCTTCTTTGGTAGTTTTTCAACTTTCCTTTCTGAGTACTCGGCCTACCTTTCCCCTCCTTTCTGCAGCCTATGTTTTCCCCGTTTTTCAACCCTTCCGAGTGGGTTTGTAGGTTTCAGCCATCTTAGTCACTATTGATCTGCGGGGGGTAGCTTCAGTTGCCAAATAGCACGACTGTGGTTACCCTGGGCGTGACTGAAATAACCGTACGTCAGGACTGCTTGGGGATCTTGTTTTCTATCCTTGATCCTCGCCACTCCGCCTCTTGTCTATTGACTGCGGAGGGCAGCATAATAAAGGTCTCTCACGAGAACCTACAATGCTGGGCACCAAGATAAAAAAAATACTAAAATACCTGTATCCGATTCAGTAGTAGGTTCCGCGGTTCTCGAAATCTCTTCAGCTACAGGCATTTCTTCGTCCAGATGAAACAGTTTCCATACGTTCCTCAAACGATGACTGTTGGCGGCAATCCAGTAGTTTCCCAACTAGAAAATACACTTACATTTTAGAATATTTATGAAATAATAAAAACTAAACACGTGTCATTTAATATACAGTTTTATGATAAACTGAATCTGTCACTTCTAGGTATTGGTCCATATATGGAGTGCATTCATTCGCCCCGAAATAAATAGTTGATAAAAATACAAGGTAGCTTGTTCTTTACACGTAATTCTATCATTCACTTGTCATGCCAAGTTGTGTATCAAGAGTAGATGGCATTTCTATCTGAGCCCCTTCAGCAACATTATGAGCAACCTGGCTGCTGATACGTTGTAGAAAATCGCTCACTAAAAATATAATAAACAAATCCAAAACAGATGCTGTATTCAATATTATCTGATTATCAACAATATTTCTCAAAAAAGTTATCTCAGTTCAGTACTATCTGTGATAACATCTGACTTTGCAGAGTTAATACAATCAGTAGTTATAATATTAATACAACAATAATGATACTTCTAATATTCTATGGAATCGATCAATAAATGATTTTATATGTTTCGTCATTATCTAAAACATGTCGTATCGTCTCCATAAGCGGAACTGTTGGCATAGCAGATATTTGTTCAGTTCCCTGTAGAAATCCAGTCGACTTGCCCAAAGCAATATCGTTCACGCCACGAGGAGAACTAGCTGGCGGCTGATCCAATAATTCTAAAAAGAAAATGTGCTAACAGTTATCAAAAAGTTTTAAATCTAATATATTTATCAATTATAATTTTTGAAGCTGCAAGGAAGAATTATTTGTTACATACCGGAAACCACTATCTATATTTTCTGTTAGACAATTTGTCATAATTCAATATAAATAAGGAACAGTTCTTTTGTATCAGAGAAATGATAAGTCAAAATGATCATAACGGATATCATAAAGATGACCATAAGATAATCATAATTATATCATAATCATTTTTGATTCAATTTTTCGTTTTTATTTGTACACTAGATCTCCATTATGAGTACTATTGTACCAGCAATGTAAACAAGGAGAGACCAATCTCCATTCTTTGGTCCTTTTTGCGAACGTAGATTTATGTATATATTTCATGCTCCATTTTATTTTCTTCTTCGTAAAAGGTAGAAAAACAGAATGGATGTTCCGATTCTTATCTAGAAAGGACTTAGAGCCATTATTTAGGAAACTGAGTGCACAGGGTAAAGCACGTTTGTTAAACTTTACTGATCGAAAGCAATCAGCATCGGATAAGTTAAAAGAAAATGGCATGCAGACAGGCAAAACGGTTCAAATCAGACAAAGATCGGCAAACCTACACCAACCCAGGCCATCGAGCCACCGCTAAGTGGTCCAATTCTCTGTGGAAGTAAAAAGTCACCTGCCCAACTTGCTTTTCACTATTAACAATTCCAAAACTTATCTGCAGAAAACTTGAAAAGCAAAATCTTGTTGAATTTAAACCTATCAATATTTGTAAACTCTTGCCTGTCCGTTCGTAGTCTAACTTCTGTGCAACTAGAGGTTCTTATTCATGCGTGGAAATCTGATTGAAACTAACAAGATCTTAAACAACTTATAAATAGCCGTTATATAATTGCTTAGCTTAAAAGTCAATTGCTAACTTTTAGAATTTCCTGTCAGCACTATGCATAAAACTTCAAAAACAAACACCCAATCGCAACTGAAGATGCAGTCCACAAAATTAAATGGAAAAAATGACAAAACTTTTTCATTCTCATTCCTGTACATACAAACACACAGAACAGATACAGGCGCTAAAGCACAGCTACACAGACTTTCCTATGTTTTTCGTCTTAATGTGGTGCCAATTTCCCCTGAAGCAAAATCTAAATCAAAATGAATCAATAATAACGATTTAACCTAAATATTTTTGATCCAATTCAATTTTGCCATCAAAACAGTATCACAGTGTAAAGATTTGACTAATGTCAAAGAACAGATAATTTTAAATAAACAGAAGATTGAACGGAAGTTTATTTTCTTTTGGACAAAAATTACAAAACCATAGGGCAAGATGTATAAATTTTACACGTCCATAACAAAAGGAGACTTCAGTAACAAACGAACAACTTGTATGAAAAGCACAAAACAATCAAAAGGTAAATGTGGCAAAATAGACAAAATTAGGGGTCCTAATCAGATACCAAAATTAAACCGCCCGAAGAAGAGCAGGAAAAGGGAGAGGTCGGTATAAACTCGACCGTCTAATACACGAAACTTCTTTTAAGATCAATCTAAAATTGGTGCCCAAACTTGATTGTGAAAATTAACTAAGGAATCGAGGTCCTAACACGTGAGTACAATTTTCATTTATCGTTTGTGAAGATAACATTACATTTTGAATAAATTAAACAAAAATCAAGGGAAATGTTAGAAAATACTTCACAACAGATTTAATGCAGTTCGTGTTTTTCATTGCCGATTCGATGCGAAGTTTGACAACAAAAAAGTAATGCACAAACACATACGAATACGTTAAAGGAAATTTGAAGATGGCAGTAGTTACAGTATACGAAAAAAACAAATATTAAGTTCTACAAATTTCTAAGTACAATCATAATAAAAATGTTTATTTTACCACTCAGATTTGTAGTATCTTCATCTTGCTTTGGGCACTGGCCACCACCATTTCTTGGTTTGTCCATTTCTAGTATCGAAAAACAGGAAATATACCAAACTTTTGGAAAAACTGGTTGAAGCAGAAGGCAAATGTTGATACGGCTTCAAGATTGACAATGATTGGGGTAAATGAGTAGGTATATAACCTCCGAAATAATCACCTAAACATATTTACATTACTGATGTTATTATATTAAAGGTAACTAAATTCGTGTTCATTTCACGTTTGTTTTTGAGCATACTGAAGTAGGGATAGCCAATGTAAAAAATACTAATTGAAATCAATATTAATAGTTGTAGTTACGGACGAAAACTACAAATTATGATAAATATTTTTTTAAGTTTGTATAATATCACTTAATAATCTAGGAATATAGCGAAAAATACCGTCTAATATACCTATTCTATGAAAAATACTACAGTATGCTCTATAATACTTTATAATTCTTGTTGTCAATCAGAAGGATTAAACAACTGGTGAAAACAAAAATTTGTGAAACGGCCTATAATTTCGGTTTTAGGCTTTGCAAAGAATATTGAAAAAACTTAACTAAATTCCTTTTCGTTTTTACGCTAATTATTTCTCACCATACTGGAAAAGGAAGGGATAGCAAATGAAAAAATACTAATCGAAATCAGTATTAATAGTTTTAGCAACGGACAAAAATTACAAATTATAAGAATTCTTTGTAGTAACTTCGTAGAATGCCACTTAACCCTTTGATGCCTGAATTTCCTCCGGACTAACGGCTGAAAATGACCGATTTCA
>JASAND010003328.1:0-10660 GCA_030248195.1 Trissonchulus latispiculum | reverse complement strand
TGCTAGTTAAAATTTGTATTTATTTATTTATTTATTTGTGGGGGGGGGGGGGGGGGGGGGGGGGGGGGGGGGGGGGGGGGGGGGGGGGGGGGGGGGGGGGGGGGGGGGGGGGGGGGGGGGGGGGGGGGGGGGTTTGTTTGTTTGTTTACACACACACACACACACACACACACACACACACACACACACACACACATTTGCTCACACTCAGTCTAAACCAAAATGTCCATGTCCATGTCTCTCCTCTTCATAGTGTGACACAGTCAACCTAATCTTAAATGTCCATGTCCATGGCTGGCTCACCTTCCACCCACCCCGCCCCACACCCAAACACATGTCCATTGTACATGTCACGTGACATGGACATTGCTGTATGTACATTCTACATTGTCCATTGTACATGCGGTTAGCTATGGATTGGTTTGTAAGACAATAGATTCAAATGTTGGTAGGGAAAATTGTCTCTTATTTCGAGGAACCTTTATCAGGTTTTATGATTAGTGCTAATTTGTGTTGCTTATGTTGGCACTTATTTTTTAATTTTCATATTTATTACTATTTTTCGTAAAATTTGTTTACTTTGAAAAAATTTCATATTTTTAGCTAAAAATTTTCAAAAATTTAAGGTAGGGGTCTGAAAATTTTTAGGGGGGGGGAGCGGGAGGGGTCTGAAAAAATAATTTGGTAGGAGAGGTTGGAACAAATTCTTTGGGGGTGGGGTTGGCGACCCCTCCATTCGGGGGGGGGGGGGGGCCCTCCATTCCACCCCCACCCCAAACACACCTATGGTTCTATTTGTGTGTGTGTGGGTGGGGGGGAGTGGGGGATTAGCAAAAATAGGTTCTATTTGTTTGGGTGGGGGGCATAGTTTCCCTGGAAATTTTGGTGGGGGGGCAAACTTCGAAAATTTGGTGGTCGACCCCCGAAATGTGATGGGGAGTACCCCCCCGAACCCCCCCCCCCAAATTCGGACCTCAGAAAATTCAAAAAATGGCCTAAAAACGCAAAATTTTCTGTGTATTGTAACGCTTTTTTGTCAAAACAAGGCCTGTTTTTATCGTTTTAGGCGTTTTTACACCGTTTTAAACCGATTTTAAGCCAAAATTTGAAAAAATTTTCCAAAAATGACCATTTTTTAGCAAAGTTTAGCTAACTTTTTGGCCCCAAAAAGTGCTGGGGGGGGGTTCGGGCTCGGGGGGGGTAACCAAAAGTGGGGGGAGGGATAGTCAAAAAATCTTGGGGGGGGGGGTAAAGTTGGTCGAAAATTTGGGGGGGGATACCCCCCCCCCTAGGGAAACTATGGTGGGGTTGCCAAAATTTGTCATTTGGGTTGGGGCATAGGTGTGCTCAGCCGTTTTCAGGCGAGGTGGGGTCCGAAAAAATTGATTTTGGGTTTGGGGGTTGAAAAATTTTTCCATAGAAAATTCTAAAAATCTCAAATTTGGTAAAAAAGCTTTAGTTCCGATAAAAATCAACAATATTTCTCCATTTTTGCTTATTTGTTCAGAAATTCTTGGATTATTTACAAAACTTTCGAATTTTTCTAAAAAAATTGGAACTTTTACTAATTTAGAGGCATAAGTTTATAAATTTTGAGGGTTATAAATAGCAAAATTTGGCATTTTTCCCCCACATAGGGTTCACTAGAGCGGGGAAAAACGTGGTGACCAAATTTTCAAATTTTTGCGTATGCTTCAGGAAGGTTGCTTGCTAGAAATCCGTGCCATGTTTTTCCCCGCACCATGTTTTTCCCCGATTCGCGGGTAAAAAAACGTGGACAAATCCTGTTACTGCCAAAGCTGAGAGAGGTGTAAGAGAAGTTTGAATATACGATTGGATAGGTATTTGCCCACGGTACGTAACGGTATACTCAAACCTATCCAAATTTAAACGAAGAAAAAGTTGGAGGCTTGCTTCCCTATTTATGTTTCCCCCCCCCTTGACTATAATTCCAAAAATTTTTTGCAAAAATTTGGTATTTTTTCGCTTGTTGGTACAGCCATGGGGGGAAAAAACCCACATTTTCGGATTTTGGCTGGAACTTTTTTATTATAAGGAGTATCTGAGAACTTTATATACCATCGTACTTGGCGTACTTAGAACTTTCTTTTAAGCCTATTTGCACTTCTCTAGGTTGTACCGTTAGAGCGGTATAATGCAAAAAGTAGCGGGGGAAAAAACCCCAATGGGGGGAAAGAACCCAAATGGGGGGAAAATAAACCCACCCCTCACAGGTCTTAAAAATTGTTCTATCGCAATTCTGACACTTCCAGTGTAAAATTCTGCCCTTTTTTAGTTAGTATGAACCAAAAAACCCGATCTAAGTAGCTTTTATTGACATCTCATGTGCCGTTGAAAATGCTGCATCAACTGGCCAGGTTTCATAAAGTTTAACACGTAAACATAGGGCAATTTTTGAAAAATGCTAAAAATGATGTAATTTGATAAAACTTATTATTCTATCGTGTAGAGAATGGTTTTTTACGTAGAATTGCCTGTTAAAATCCACAATTGTACCTGTATTGGGTCCTCCATCAGCGAAATGGCACTTTTAAGGTTTTTAGCCCCTAGCTAGCAAGGGAATCAAAATTGTCCGAATCTGACCGCATAGGATGACGCAGCGTGCTCGATAGTACCGTGCTATAGTCTCTAATTGTTTCCGTGTTGAGTTGTTAAAAAATTTTGCAAAAAAATTTGGGTGGGTTTTTTCCCCCAAAGTGGGTTTTTTTCCCCGCCACGTTTGGCAATGTGCCAGACTAACGGTACAGCGGATCGGTCTAATTTTGGCTGTGTGCAAAGAGGAAGAGTTGCCATCATTGCAGATATTTGCAAAACTTTTCTAACCCGATCTTTGCATACATAGGTAAGAAAGAGTCGCGCTTCCAGCTGCTGTGTTTTGGAGCTCATCTCCAACCCATGACCCAGGAGGCGGGTGGGTTTTTTCCCCCCAAAAATGGGGTGGGTTTTTTTTCACCCCATGGCTATACACCTATGGTGAGACCCCACGGAGACACCAGACCCCATAGGTGTAATTGGGGGTACGCCCCCCCAGCCATTTTTGCAAACCACCCCCAAAAATTTTTGAGGGCCTCCGCGGGGGGGGGGGTAGTCGCGCCGAAGGGGCGAAAATTGTCCAAAAACTCGGGTATTTTTAGGGTTAATTTTGCAATATTTTTCAAAAATGTCCAAATTTTTGGCTTAAAGTGTTCTTTATTGCGTGAAATACACGTTTTCAAAAGTTTTATGGACTTTCTGACTCAATATTGACTCTATTTTGGAGTTAGAAACATGCTGGCAATCAAGTTTTCAAGTTTAAAGGCCCTGTCTAATGTTAAAATTAGTTAATGGTTGGATGTTTTTTGGCATTAGCAATGGCTGAAAATGCGATTTTTGGCATAAAATTTGAAATAATTTTTTGGGGGAGGTTTGGGAGGGTCTTGGGGGGTTGGGGAGGTCTAAGAAGGGGGCCCGCCCCCAAAATTTGGGGGGAGGGGGCCTCCCCCAGCCCAAATCCCCGTTACACCTACGCCAGACCCCGCTGGGCTTATTCTACTGGGGGGGGGGGGGGAGCCCCCCCCATAAACACCCTCCCCCCCCCCCCCAATCGTTCCCCCCCCCAAAAAATCGCCCCCCCCCCAAAAAAGTGGGTGCCCCTTTTGGTACCAACTTTTGCCCTGAAAAATCGCTCAGAAGGCCAAATTTTCCGGCTTTGCCGGAGATTTTTAGTCGATTTTTGGCTATTTAAGCGCTATTTTTGCACTAAAAATGAACTTTTTTGGGGATTATAGTCAGGGGGGGGGAACATAAATAGGGAAGCAAGCCTCCAACTTTTTCTTCGTATGGATTTGGATCGGTTTGAGTATACCGTTACGTACCGTGGGCAAATACCTATCCAATCGTATATTCAAACTTTTCTTACACCTCTCTCAGCTTTGGCAGTAACAGGATTTGTCCACGTTTTTTTACCCGCGAATCGGGGAAAAACATGGTGCGGGGGAAAACATGGCACGGATTTCTATAGCAAGGTACTATCGAGCACGCTGCGTCATCCTATGCGGTCAGATTCGGACAATTTTGATTCCCTTGCTAGCTAGGGGCTAAAAACCTTAAAAGTGCCATTTCGCTGATGGAGGACCCAATACAGGTACAATTGTGGATTTTAACAGGCAATTCTACGTAAAAAACCATTCTCTACACGATAGAATAATAAGTTTTATCAAATTACATCATTTTTAGCATTTTTCAAAAATTGCCCTATGTTTATGTGTTAAACTTCATGAAACCTGGCCAGTTGATGCAGCATTTTCAACGGCACATGAGATGTCAATAAAAGCTACTTAGATCGGGTTTTTTGGTTCATACTAACTAAAAAAGGGTTGAATTTTACACTGGAAGTGTCAGAATTGCGATAGAACAATTTTTAAGACCTGTGAGGGGTGGGTTTATTTTCCCCCCATTTGGGTTTTTTCCCCCCATTGGGGTTTTTCCCCCGCTACTTTTTGCATTATACCGCTCTAACGGTACAACCTAGAGAAGTGCAAATAGGCTTAAAAGAAAGTTCTAAGTACGCCAAGTACGATGGTATATAAAGTTCTCAGATACCCCTTATAATAAAAAAGTTCCAGCCAAAATCCGAAAATGTGGGTTTTTCCCCCCATGGCTATACCAACAAGCTAAAAAATACCAAATTTTTGCAAAAAATTTTTGGAATTATAGTCAAGGGGGGGGAACATAAATAGGGAAGCAAGCCTCCAACTTTTTCTTTGTTTAAATTTGGATAGGTTTGAGTATACCGTTACGTACCGTGGGCAAATACCTATCCAATCGTATATTCAAACTTCTCTTACACCTCTCTCAGCTTTGGCAGTAACAGGATTTGTCCACGTTTTTTTACCCGCGAATCGGGGAAAAACATGGTGCGGGGAAAAACATGGCACGGATTTCTAGCAAGCAACCATTTAGAGTGGTTTAAAAGCGTTGTTTCAGCTGTTTTTAGCGTGCAAAACTACCTAGGCACCACTCTAGCGTCACAACAAGCTTAAAACCTGATTTTGTGGTCAAAATGCCAAATCCGTCGTACCTGACCTGTTTGGGCATGAAACCTGCTGGGAACTGGCCATAATATGCAGAATATCGCTAGAAATAAGTTAGTTGTGTTAAAAATTGCAATATCCCATCATTTTTATTTTCCTCATCATAGAGGGACGTTTTATGGCTCATTTCGAAGCTCTTCGCAAGGCCTCATAGCAGTTATCGTTAGATTTTCGATTTGTCGCTTAATAAAAAAGTTACAGCCAAAATTCGAAAATTTGGGTTTTTTCCCCGCCGCGCTATATATAGGTCATATTAGATTTGCCCTGTCTCTTCTGTACCAGTACGTATATATATAGTTAAGAGGGTGGTTTTTTATTTGGGAACGCTGGTTTTTTTGGGAATCGTTCCCAAAAAAATCACCAAAAATTTTTAATTACTCAGGATTGTCAGGGAGGCAGGCTAGGGCTATAGGTGGGCATATATGTGTCGGACCGAGCCCTATGCATATGCACACTAGTTGGGCTGTTCCACGTCACCCTGAAAAAGTTTGAAGCAAAAACTGTCAACTGGTTTTTTTGGGAACCTGACTATATAAATATATATAATTTTTCCCGGTTTCGCAGTTTTATCGACTTCATAAAACCGTACACATATTTTTTGTGGGGGTGGGGTAGGGGGGGCCCGGCAAGCCCACACCCACTTTTTGGGGGTCGCCCACATGTGTCAAAAAATTAGGTCTTTTAGGTCAAATTTTCAATTAATTTTCTCAATTTTTAGCTAATTTATGGACTTATAACTCATTTTAAGCTTGAAAACAGCGAGTTTTTGCGTTTTTACCTTAAAAATGCTAATTTTTCGGTATATTTTTACCTTTGGCCCGCCCCCCCCCACTTTCAAAACCCTAAAAACACCAGTATATATATGAGCCCCCGTGTAATAACCTTGTCCTTATTTCAAAAAGTCTTCTTTTCTGCCCTCACCTGACTATTATCTTTTCAAACTTTGACGTTTTTCATATACTTCAAAACTTGAATAAAATTTTAAACTTTCATAATATATATATAATTAAAATGTTTCCGGTTTCGCAGTTCTGTACTTCATAAAACCTACACTACAGGTCTCATCATTTCATTCCTGAAAAAGTCTGTTATTTGATCTGTTTCTTCCAGCCTATATAAACACAACAACAAATATTTTCAAGCCTGTTCCTTCATTACGAGTGGCCGTAGCTCAGTGGCAGAGCAACCAGGCTTTCGAGTCTGGGGGGTCCCGGGTTCAAGTCCCGGCGGGCACTTTCTAAACAGGCTTGAAAATTGTAGAATGTTTTCTATGCATACGTAATTGGAGGAAAACAGATATATTTTATTTATATAAATTTAATTTTTAAAATGGTTCTTTATTTCTTTTCATTAGCTAAGTAGCTAGTTATAGACCGTGGTGTAGTTCAGCGGCACTCTACTGCAGCGCAAACCAAACGCAAACGTCAATGTCCAAAGAAGGAGACTTAGACGGCATCATTTCTAATGCTTTTCAGCGGTTGCCTGCAGAATTTCAGGCGATTGCTGTTTATCTGTTGCTAGTTATAGGCCGTGCTGTACTTTTGCAGCACTCTACTGCAGCGCAACCATATACGTAGTAGCATCGTAACAAGTATAAAAACGTATCTCTAATAGTTTGTCATTGCCGATTTAATAACGTGTTATCGACGGTGCTGTGTTTGGGACAGCACGTACAGCACGGTGGATTGTGGAAGCAGGAGAGTGCACCAACTAACAAAGCTACCGATCCCCCTTACGAGAGACACAATTATAACCAAGCTGCATATGTTTAGCCGTTTACAGTATACAAGTCTACAGACAGCGTGCTATGGTTGCTGCATAACAGTCCAGCACGATAGCAGCACAGCACCGCGCTGCGACTATGCTGTGTTGTGATTTCCGGGCTCGTCAGCCTAGATGGCTATATGAGGCACATCAACCATCCAAAGTCCAGCACACGTCTTCGTAATTTGCAAGCCAGCAGCACATCATTCAGAAAAGCCGGAATAGGCAAGAATGAGGAAGAGGCAAAGAACCACTCGGTAGCATAATTTAAACACTTGGATGGCATCAGTGTAATTTGACATGACTACGCCATGCAGGCGCGTAGCCAGGGGGGGCAAGGGGGCATGCCCCACCCGAAATTGGGTTGCCCCTCTGGAAATAATCTGCCATCAGGAAATATTTACGACGCAGACAGCAGCTGTAGACTGCGCTGAGCCTCCTAGAAATTGATGAAAATTAAAACAATTTACATATATATATACATAGAACTAAAATCCAAAATTTTTCGCGCCTTCGGCGTGAATTATTATTTCGTCGTCGTCAATTTTAAAATGTCCTATCAATTTGCGTAATCACAAATGTTAATCTGATCTTAGTTCGTATAATGTAGTAAAGTATGGCACTTTTTATAGTGTTTTGCTAAAAAAACGCGTAAGTACGTATGTACACACTTCTTCTGGAAAATAGCAAAAAATTTTTGGGTACCGTCACCGTGTAGTGCAACGTTATTGAAGTTAGCATTTGTTCATTCACTTCCCAGATAAATTTCCGAATAGCCTTTCTGTTATTTAAACCGAACTATGTACTGTTGATTATCCTACGAGAGGAAAAATGAGCTCAGAAAAGTTCATTTCAGGCAGCAAAAATAAAAAAATTGTTCAACTTCAAGGGGGCTCCGCCCCCCTGATCCCCCAACTGGAATCAGTTGCGCATATTTAGTTTCCTACATCTCTTAAACATTGTTAATTTGAAGCTCGGAAAAATAAGCTAACGTAATAGAATGCTTGCGGTTCCCTTATTAAGGGGGGGGGGTCGCTTTTTTGGGCGATTTTTCGACCTTCTCCGATTTTGCTCATTTTTACATATTTTGTACTCCCAATGGGTCCGCGAAACAAGACAATCGCGTTTTGCGCAGTATTACTTCTATCGTTCTGTAGAGTCCTTCACAGGTGACTCCGACATATTATGTTAAACATAGGAAAATGAAAAAGTTTGTGTCCAAAAAATTTTTCGCTGTGTGAGAGACTCAGCTCTGAAATTTTTTCACACTTGTTAAGGACATAATGTAGAGTGCAGCGAGTGACTTTGGTGCAATTCTGTTGAGAATTGTAATTTTGGCAAATAGCCAAACTCGGAATTCTCACAAATTCTGACTTTAAAACTTTGCCAAAATTTTAATTCTCAGCAGAATTGCACCAAAGTCATTCGCTGCACTCTATATTATGTCCTTAACAAGGGTGAAAAAATTTCAGAGCTGAGTCTCTTACACAGCGAAAAAATTTTTGGACACAAACTTTTTTACCTTAACTTTTTAATTTTCCTATGTTTAACACATGTCGCAGTCACCTTTGAAGGACTCTACAGAACGATAGAAGCAATATTGCGCAAAAAGCACTTGTCTTGTTTCGCGGGCCCATTGGGAGTACAAAATATGTAAAAATGAGCAAAATCTGAGAAGGTCGAAAAATCGCCCAAAAAAGCGACCCTCCCCCTTAACTGCCATAGTCAAGTCTGAAAAATGTTGGCTTGCCCCCCCCCGAAATTTTTTTCTGGCTACGCTAGTGACGCCATGCCCCCGGGAACAGAGCCCATTTGCGCCGTTGACCAGACGGATGCCAGGGGACACCTGTGGGGATCTCCATTTGATGGGGTCCGTGTCCATCGGATTTCCCACGGAGGTTGGCATCTCAGTCCCCCTGCGACTATGCTCATCGTGTTAAGCAACCCCGATAACCCTTATATATATGCGTCCCACTAAATGGCCCAAAGCTGCATATTTAGGCCTATTTTTGACTATTTTCTGTAGAGTTGGGACTTTTTGGGTTGGGAAATTTTTCCGAAAACGGCCATTTGGACCGACCAACTTTGGGCCGGCCGCCTGAACGGTCCAGGACATAAATCAAAAATCGGCCAAGGTTATGACACGCTACCAACCCCATAGTTTCTCATGCAACAATCCGCGTCACTCTAACTTTTCCGCTAAAAATTTCGGTATATTTTTACCTTTGGCTCGCCCCCCCCACTTTCAAAACCCTAAAAACACCAGTATATATGAGTCCCCTTGTAATAACCTTGTCCTTATTTCAAACAGTCTTCTTCCCCCCCACATGACTTATCTTTTCAAACTTTGACGTTTTTCATATCCGTACATCAAAACTTGAATAAAATTTTAAACTTTCATAATATATAATTAAAATGTTTCCGGTTTCGCAGTTTTGTACTTCATAAAACCTACACTACAGGTCTCATTTCATTCCTGAAAAAGTCTGTGTTATATATTTGATCTGTTTCTTCCAGCCTATATAAACACAACAACAAATATTTTCAAGCCTGTTCCTTCATTACGAGTGGCCGTAGCTCAGTGGCAGAGCAACCAGGCTTTCGAGTCTGGGGGGTCCCGGGTTCAAGTCCCGGCGGGCACTTTCTAAACAGGCTTGAAAATTGTAGAATGTTTTCTATGCATACGTAATTGGAGAAAAACAATTTTATTTAAATTCAATTTTTAAAATTTAAAACTAATCTACTTTCATTTTTTAAATTTTTGTTTAAACTATAGCCACGGGGGGAACACCTCTCATTTTCAGATTTTGGCTGGAACTTTTTTATTATAAGGGCTAGATGACTGGGTTTATTTTAAACAAAAATAAGTAGGGGGGACGCCCCCCCCTCACTAGCAGGGTTGGGCGAGACCGAGATTTCACCGAGACCGATACGAGGGGACCGAGACCGAGACTGGCCAAGTCTCGGCTTTTGGGCGAGACCGAGACTAGCACGTTTTAGCTTAAACTTAGTTTCTACCAGTTTTTGAGGCTTAGATCTAGTATTAGGGGCTTAAACACATAAACATATGGTTTCCGCACCTCGTTAGTAATTTTCATAACACTGATTTAAAATTTTCGCCGAAATTAGATGTTTTCGAAAAATTTCCGGTCCCGGTCCAAGACCAGAGACTTTTGGGTGATCGAGACCGAGACTCCCAACCCTGCACACTAGTGGGGGGAGGTCGAAAAGTGGGGGGGGGGGAATAAAATGGGCCAAAAATGCTAAAGTTGCTGTCAGTGGCGCACATAGGAAATTTTTGGGGGGCGGGCCTCAAAAATATTTGGGGGGTCAGGGGCTTCGCCCATCAGAAGTTGAAAAATTTTTAAAAACGGTTTAAACTGCAAAAATAAGCGTAAATTAAGCAAAAGTCTAAAGTTTGCTCGAAAATTTTTGAAAATGTTAAAAAGTTGCTATTGAAAGGTTTAAAAAGCTGAAATAAGGGTAAATTGAGCAAAAACTAAGTCAATTTCGCGCCTAAGATGCGAAAATATTTGAATTTTTATGTACGCGCTACGCGCGGACAATAAAAGTTTTACTTTACGTCTGGTTTCGGGAGGGACATCCCCCTGGATGCTGTATAAATAGCCTGTTTTCCACATACATTGCTATAACTATGCTTAAAAGTGCTCAATAATCAAGTTTTAGCACCAAAAAAGGCAGTTTTTGAGCAAGAATTCCCGGCGAAGCCGGAAAACTTTTGAAAATGGTGACGGAAAATCCTAAAAATTTGGCAATTTCTGGTCACCTTAGAATGGGTGGGG
>JASAND010003327.1:0-56876 GCA_030248195.1 Trissonchulus latispiculum | reverse complement strand
AGATAAGCTTGCTGAGATTTCCAAGTAAGATCGATGTAAGCTATTGAGTTCCAAAATAAGCCAACTAACAAACCTTAATTAACCATAAATGTAGGCAATCACCAGATCTTCAGAAATTCTAAGTGGTGGCAACGATCGCCCGCTAAGCTTTTTTTACCTTTTTAGAATATATTGCAATTTTATGTCGTCCCAACAAATACAGTAGAATAATTTAATTTTCCAGTTTTCATTGAAAACAACTTCATCTTCATTTACAGTTACAATTACTCAACAAGCTACAATGGTTGATGGTCAGATTTAAGGAACTCGAAGTCAGTTTGCAATCATCATGCAAATTTGCCGTCCAGTCTAACTAGACGGAAATATTGCGGAGTGATTAGGTTTTCAGACAATCTTATACGTAGAAAAACACTTTACGTTCGTGACAGCACTGTTTGGTTGCCCCAAAATGTGGTCTGGCGCGGCCGTTCTCAAACACTAAAGTCTGACCAAAAATTCTTGGAACCGAACTGTGAGCGCTTGTCCTGAGATAACCTTTGAAGTTAGCCTGTATAAAGTATATATTTTTAGAAACCTCAGGATTTGGAGAATCCGGTAAAACCATCATATCCGGTCTATATCCGGTTACCGGATGCCAAATCGATAAAAAAGCTTCAGACTCGGACAGAGAATGCTAATTAATTCATACTCTACCATATTGGTCCTTGGCCCAAGACATCTCCGAAAATCCGGTCACATCCGGTCTATGTCCGGTAACCGGATGTCTAGGTCACAAAAACTGTACAACAAGATGGGTAGGTGGTACAGTTTCGCTGATTGAATTTTTAGATTCAGCGGGTTGAAATTAGTCTATATACGAAGTTTTGTCCAATTTGAACCAAAATTGCGTGATTTATGGTCGTATCCGGTTCGAAAAAAACGGAAGAATCGGTATTTCCGGTCTGGTGCTCGGAATCGCGGATAAAAAAATATTAGTTTTTGGCACAATGAATATTTGGGAGGCTACTTTTATTTTACCGGTGTCAAAGTAATCGAATATCCGGTCGATTTCCGGTTCTGAGCTTTGAAATTTGAGATTTCATAGGCTATTATCTCAGTATTCGGTTGGTCCGCAACTCAAATTATTTCATTAAAATGACATTTTGTCTATCCCTAACAAGCATCAACCTCAAATTACTTCATATCTGCTGTAATTTTTGAATGATAGCGTTTTAAAAACGAGCTGATTTTGCTTGTTTTGTGTAATTGTTAAACCGGATATGAGATTCCCATACGCTTAGCTTTGTCGCACGCAGTATAACTTATTTTTGAACCATTTTTAAAACGCTATCATTCAAAAATTACAGCAGATATGAAGTAATTTGAGGTTGATGCTTGTTAGGGATAGACAAAATGTCATTTTAATGAAATAATTTGACTTCCGGACCAAGCGGATACTGAGATAATAGCTCATGAAATCTCAAATTTCAAAGCTCAGAACCGGAAATCGCCCGGATATTCGATTACTTTGACACCAGTAAAATGAAAGTAGCCTCCCAAATATTCATTGTGCGAAAAACTAACATTTTTAATCCGCGATTCCGAGCACCAGACCGGAAAAACCGATTTTTCCGGTTTTTTCGAACCGGATACGACCATAAATCACGCAATTTTGGTCCAAATTGGACAAAACTTCGTATATAGACTAATTTCGACCCGCTGAATCCAAAAATGCAATCAGCGGAACTGTTCGACCTAACCATCTTGCTGTACAGTTTTTTGACCTAGACATCCGGCTACCGGACATGGACCGGATTTTCGGAGATGTCTTGGATCAAGGACCAATATGCTAGAGTATGAATTATAATTAGCATTCTCTTTCCGAATCTGAAGCGTTTTTATCGATTTGGCATCCGGTAACCGGATATAGACCGGATATGATGGTTTTAGCGGATTCTCCTCCTCCTGAGGATTCTAAAAATATATACTTTATATAGACTAACTTCAAAGGTTAACTCAGGACAAGCGCTCACAGTTTGGTTCCAAGAATTTTTGGTCAGACTTTAGTTAGAACGACCAAATATTCAAATCGTACTTCAGGTTGCGTTCCTTCCGCTTTACACCCAAACACAATATCCAAGTAAAATAGACTGAGTTCACCTTGATGTACGAAAACACACGCATTGGCGACGAGTAATTTTGATCTGACTGACATGGCTGACGTGCAACCTTCCTACGCTAAATGGGAAATAAAAGCTTCAATTTTGAAAAAAGGAATGTCTGACCGGAATTGGGGAAAAAGCAATTTTCAGAGATAAATTAATGGCGTTCCTGCGCAAAACATACAGATCACGTACCATTTTCGAGCCTAAGATGCGTACCTGCTTAGCTTCTTTCTGCACCTTTGACTATAACCTGCAAACTGCGCCATCACCATGGCCTAAACATCTACGTATATGCAAGGATTTGTACGGTTCAGTAACACCCGACAGTAACACCCGAAGCCTAAGTTAAGATTCAGAGAACGTCAAAACCAACACACCAACATTCCACCATCCTAACCTAACGACTAAGAGATCCCAGCACACCCTAAGGATATTCCGTGCTAAAAACAGCTGCCTAGAGCTAAAACTACGGTAGAATGGACAAAATGAAGGACTGAACAAAATAAGGACAACCATTTTACTTCAGAAAACATTTTACTAAGCTTTAAGCATACTAGCATACAGATATACAAACGGCACAGGCGAAAAGACAACAGACACAAAGTGGCACAATAAAGGGTACGACACGAATACAACGTCTCTAAACAAAAAGCAATAAGATAAAAATTAAATATCAATCAAGTTTGGTTCGTCCTGTCACGCTAGCATGACGTTCAGGACTAGCACAGACTTTAGGCTTAGTCTTATCCAACTTGGAACCAGAGAAAAATCCAGCGATAAAAGTTCTCAGATGACAATAAATCAGGATCAGAATCATCGTAGTTTGCAGAGCCCAGCCAATACTTGACCAATATCGGATGGTACTGTGCCAACTGAGCAGCAGAAAACCCGTACACATATAGTCAAAGCCTCGCATACGAACAAACCACCAGGTCTGTTCAAATAGACCCGGCGCAGAGCTGGTGTCTTTCTTGTCGCCGTGCAGTCGAAATATGGAGTCCTCTGCCCAGAGGCACAGGGGGACGGTTAGAAAGGACAGGTAGTAGCCCGGATGAACGCCGTGCCAGTAGGCGCTCACGGCCATTGTCCAGGCAGTCCTGAAAAACAGAAAAGAAAATGCGAAACAGAGCAGAAACAAAATGACGGCCAAAAATGTCAGGAAAGTTTAGAATATGCAGAAAACATCTAAATGTGAACGGATACATCAATAGTCAAATTCTGGGCTTCTGTAGTGAGAGGGGGGGGGGAAGGTGGGGGCGCAATTCCCCACCCACTATCTGGCTTATTTTTAGGCCAAATTGTATGGGGGGGCTCAAAGTTGCCCTCCCATCTCGATGGGGGGGAGGCATATTTTTGAAAAAAATTAGCAAATTTTTACGTTTTTTATGCCAAAAATCGCTGAAAAATGACTGATTTTAGGTGTTTTTAGGATAAAATAGCAAAAATTTCGTTAAAATTCCGGCGAAGCCGGAGAAACTTTTGAAAATTTCGAGCAAATGGAGAAATCTGGCAACTTTTTGGGTTATGGGGGAGAGGTCAAAATTTATGGGGGGAACCTCGAATGGAGGGGGGGACGGTTGCCGAGTGGGGCCCACCACCTACCCCCCCCCCCTCAGTAAAAATAAGCCAGACTATGGTGCCCACAAAACGCCGAATTTTAAGGCTTATATGTAAGGATATTTGGTCAAAATTTCCAAATTAGTTACGGCTACGCCGGAATATTTTGGTCTACCATCGTTTAAAACTAGATTTTGGAGCTGGTTTTAGCACAGTTATAGCAGTATATACATAGAGAACTGGAACTTTTACCGGATTTTTTAGAATTTTTAGTTCATTCGACCCCCCTCACTTTTGGTCTGCCCACACGAATTCGAGCAGACCACAACTCAGACAATATCAGTTCGAGCGAACCAAAAATTCTAGTAAAAATTTAAGCATAAATAATATCCCTCTTCTCACAAATAAAAAATAGCGCAAAAAAGAGAGCCAGCACACCAGGCTACCATTTCCGATAACACTTACCTATAGGCCTTGGGTGTTCGACGATAAACGAAAGTTGCCAGCCAATACTGTACACTTCGATTCCAGGACCTCATGCCCTCACGAAACGTTGTCCCAAATTCGCAGCCCCAGACGTCCACATTGCGCACCGTTTCAAAGCTCCACTCAACCTCGCTGTCAGAGGCATCACTACTGAAAACAAAATACACAAAAACCATCAATATATCATCAGGTAAACGAACATATACGTACGCATATCAACGACAGATAGATGAAAGAAATAAGGTGCCTGTCCTGGAATTTTCCTACAGGGGGGGAGGTGGGAGGTGGGGTGGAAGGGCCCCCAGAAATCGGATTCCCCACCCCAGACTTGGGTCGCACCCCTTCAGGATTATGGCCCCCCAGACTTCAAAAGTCAATAGAAAAATAAAATAGTGTTTTGAGTTTAAATTTTCAAAAAAGTATCCGGCTTCGCCGGATTTTTAGGCCTTCTTTAGCTATTTTAAGCCTAAAATTAGGCTAAAAAGTGCATAATTTTTAGCCCAGCAGCAAAAAGGGCTATTTTTAAATTTTTCGAAAAAATTTTCGCCTCCACCAAGAAAATCTGTGCCCCCTGCAGATATTTTTGCCTAGGAAAAAGCCAGCAATATAACGTCTGGCGGCTACCACGGTGCAAGCAAAGTACTGATTACTACCGCGGGTCTAAAGTCCTAAAAGCATCCTCCCCCTACTCCAAATCGTTACCCCTGCAAAAGTTGGTCTTCTCTTTTGATAGGAAAGTTCACTCTGAGAAACTAGCCCAGATAGAAAACTAGAATTTAAAAGTGTTCCACTAGAAGGTCAACCTAATATTGCCCCTTCTAACAAAGATGCTAATATTATGCTACATCATGAAAATGAGGTAAACGCGGCCAAGCAGGCGGATCCACAACGGGTAAAAGAAAGCTGTCCCCCCCCCCGACCTATCTGCAAGTAAAGTACGCAAAGCACAAGCCTAAAAGTGGCGCTGCTAGCGCTTACTATTTCTGGACATCCACTGTGGGCCCCTGACCAACCCTGGGCTGAAGGGCGACGGGGTAGGCTCCCAGGGCGGCCGCAATGCAACAGGCCTCGCCCAGAATCCAGGCAGTGTAGACGCGCATCCGCAGAATCACAAAGATGGGCACCATGTAGCCCAGGCGAAACAGACAGCCGTGCTCAGCATAGAAAGCCTCCTCATGCATGGCCTGGAAAAAAAGGCCGGAAAAAGGAAACATTACTATACAGTCATTAAATCATTTTTATTAACGTAGTATACGTAAATGGGTATCGAACAATTACGGCTGGTGATGTTGTTGTTGTACTTGTACAGCTTGCACATCAAATTAGATTTGAAGCAATAATCAATTAATTTAACCAAATCTCCTGACTAATCTTACATTTACAACAACAAAATGAGGTAAACGCGGGCTAGCAGGAGGATCCACGAGGGATACAAGCATTAAATCGGAGCGCCCATTGGCTCTCTCCTGTTTCGGACTAAGGTTTTGCCTTAGTGACTGCAGGCAGGGCGTTTTTCATTATATGGCCATGACTAATCTTACTTTGAGGTTGTTTAAAAATGTCTGTTGTCGCATTCTGTTCTTACACCGCGCTGAGCACGGAAGGAAACGTACTGCAGACTATCCTAACAGTACAACGAAAGTATATACATAAAGTTCTATACCTCAATAGAAAAGAATTCCGAAACCAAATAAAGAATTAGAATGCAGACAGGAGTTCCCAGAAGGGCTCTGTCCAAAAACTGCCAGACAGGAATGCTTTCTGACTTAGAATTTATGGTCATATCATGATGACTGCGATAGGTGTAGTAGGGACCTAGAAGACAGAACAAAGACATCTAGGAATGCATACCTTCCCATATACCTATGATAAGCTGTCACCACACTAACAGATAGAAGACCACACTACAGTAAATGAAAGTGTCACCATTTGGGTGCAGGATACCTGGGCTTATTGTAGCGGGAGGTGCCTCCCCAAAAATGAGTAACCCTTTTGGAACCAGAATTTTTCCAAGAAAAAATATCTCAGAAGGTCGAAATTTCAAAAAGTTCCCGCAAAGGAGATTTTTACTCAAATTTTGCCCAGTAAACTCCTAAATCTCCTTATTTTTTATGACTAAAACCAACTTCTTATGTACAGTGCATAGTAGAAAAACAGAGCCACTTTTATCATATTTTTAGAAAAATTTATATAAGTTCTTGTCCCTCGGACTTTTGCCCCCACAAGAAAAAATCCCAAGAATAAGCCCAGCCCAGGTATATATGTAGTGTAGTATCGTCTACGTACCGCTAAACAATCCAATATAGTTGAAATAATAGAGGAAGGCATCTGGAAGCGACAACGGCTTAGATCCAGGACCAGAAGCAGAACACCTCAATACTTCAGAGTCAGAAATCTCATAGGCAAGACCCACACACTAGAAAAAAAGACAAAGAAATAACAGTAATAATAATAATACTAAATGCAACAAAACAGTTCTAAACTTTGATGAATTGTACATACGCACATACGTACTGCTGATGCTGATAGTAAGTTGCGTATACCACCGTATTCGAAAGCCCTACGTTTAATTCGCTACCACAACTATATATAATCTGTAGTTCCCTCCCTCTCAGAAACATACCTTAGTATCTTACCCGAAGAGTCAGGAACAACTGGACAGCATTGGCATGCGGAAGATAGTGGGGGAGACCCAGGAAATGAGCACAACGAAAGAAAGTCAGGTAGCCAAAGGCCCATAGGGCGGATACCAGTGGCAACCCACGACCTACAAGTCTGAAACCAGATAAATCAACAAGTAACAAAAATGCTCCGCACAAAAGAGGATAATATGTGTGTGTTGGCTGTATCGTATATATATCCTTTAAATATATAACAAATATAAATAGGTATATATATCCTTTAAATTCCGGTTGAAGAAGTAAAGACAAAAGTTTCATGGGCACGTGACGTTATTTGGCACAGCAAATATTGGTGGATGGTTCCATGTCAAAAATTGCTCAGCTCACTTAGGGCTTTCATTTGATACCAAATTTGACCACTTTTGAAAACTTTCATTTTTGACCGAAAATCGCCTACGTCCCCACCCCACCCCACCACAGCACTCTACAGCCACTTTGAGCATGCAGTTCTATGACAAAAGTTGCTCAGCTCGCTTAGGGCTTTCATTTGGTACCAAATTTGGCCACTTTTGAAAACTTTCATTTTTGACCGAAAATCGCCTAAGTCCCCACCCCACCCCACCACAGCACTCTACAGCCACTTTGAGCATGCAGTTCTATGACAAAAGTTGCTCAGCTCGCTTAGGGCTTTCATTTGGTACCAAATTTGACCACTTTTGAAAACTTTCATTTTTGACCGAAAATCGCCTAAGTCCCCACCCCACCCCACCACAGCACTCTACAGCCACTTTGAGCATGCAGTTCTATGACAAAAGTTGCTCAGCTCGCTTAGAGCTTTCATTTGGTACCAAATTTGACCACTTTTGAAAACTTTCATTTTTGACCGAAAATCGCCTAAGTCCCCACCCCACCCCACCACAGCACTCTACAGCCACTTTGAGCATGCAGTTCTATGACAAAAGTTGCTCAGCTCGCTTAGGGCTTTCATTTGGTACCAAATTTGACCACTTTTGAAAAATTTTATTTTCGACCACTTGACCCGCCACCCGACTGACCCTTCAAACGGCAAAGTGGAACCAGCCCAGCAAAATAGGTACGTCGGACGGCAAAACGGATACCGGGAATGAGCTGGGCACACCAGAAAACCCCTATAGACAAAGTTTTCAGAGGCCAGGTAGAGCCTACTATGGACCTCCAGGAAGCGGTTTCCGACATGACCCTCCAGACGGCAAAGTGGAACCAGCACAGCAAGATGGATGAGTCCTACGGCAAAAAGGACACCGGGAATGAGCTGGGCGCACCAGAAAACCCCTATAGACAAAGTTTTGAGAGGCCAGGTAAAGCCTACTATGGACCTCCAGGAAGCGGTTTCCGACTTGACCCGACGGCAAAGTGGAACCAGCCCAGCAAGATGGGTGGGTCTGACGGTAAAACTGACTGCGGGAATCGATTCTCCGTGCCAGAAAACCATTGTATGGAAGATTTGAGCGTTCAAAGTTAAATAGATAGCGAGAAATTTCGATTTTTCATTTATCGAATTTTCGCCATCTTTGACGGGCCACTGTGGTCGCTAGGGAAGTGATAGAGAAACGCAACCTGGACCGTTAGTTAGTTCAATATATGTAATTTCTGAATATAAAAAGAAATCAGCTCCAGCTCGTAACGTTCGACCTGAGCGACGACCACAAAAATGGTCACTTTTCGCTATGAGCCGACTTTGCGGCGCCACTGCGGCGCTGTGGCGCAGCTGCGGCGCAAAAAAAGTTGTGATTCTTAAATTCTTTAGAGGGTACTACTAGACCCCATAGCCCTTTAGGTTGGCCCACCGCTGCAGATAACGTGAAAGCGGCGAACATTATGTACAATACAACCATCAAATAGGAGAAAAAGGAAAAAAACATCGCCGCCATAACCGGTCCGGGGCGCAACTTTTTAACGGTAAGTGATACGGGGCTGAAACTTCACAGACATACTAAACTCGATGTGCTCTACAATTTGCGCATGAAATCTGCGCAGGATCTGCGCAGGATTTTGCGCAGCTTATTTTACACTGTCTCCAGCCACTTTTCACACATATTATAGGGGTCGCTGCCGCGACCCCTATGAAAGATTGTTGGGTGACGAGCAGCCGCTACGACAAAGGATCAAAATGTTGAAAAATATTAAACACTCACACTTTGACCAGTAACCAAGTTTTAATAAACATATTCTGAAAGGATACCTATGCCACAAACAATTACTAAATGCTCTCCCAACACAAACCTTGCTACGTAACAACAGTCAAAACATGTCATCCTTTAAAACTGCACTGTAGACAAAATGTGTAAGCTTGCGTACAGTTTGGAACGAAACAGATGAATCAATCCAAGGTTTCCGACAGCCAATATCAACGAATGAAGGATCTGGGATCCGCAAACAGACCAGATCAGAGTCAGGCCGAAAAGGGCACAAAAGAGCCCACGTGGAGGACCGGGAGGAAGGCGGCGAACCAGAAAGGAAATGGCAAACGAGAGAGACAGAATCCTAAGGTACAGCCAATCATCCGCTCTGGACATGCTCAAAAGACTGCAGGTATTGTACTCATAAGAGAAAACTGAAAAAAAAACAATAAATAGATATATACATACAATAAATTACAATGAAAGGTAACTGTGGTTTAGACCACCACTAGTGTTCTGAAGATCACTGAAAATACTTCACGCAAATCGATACAGAATTTATAGAGCCGACCGACCTGATCGACGACGGGGAGGAGTTGCAGTTCTAGTTCATAAAGGGTATTCTAGTACTTGTATTAGTGTGCAACACATTTACGATACTGATATTTGTAGTGTTGATGTGAAGATTAATGGAACTTGGACAAGGCTAGTACTTATGTATGTACCACCAGCTATACCTGTAAGGCAAATTACTGATATTTGTTCTACCTTACTTAACGAAATCCCACCTAATAGACCATACCTACTACTAGGTGACTTTAACTTGCCAACTATTGACTGGGCCAACCTAACGGCGCCTGTCAACACTCCCTCCGAAATTTTCGTCGAATTCACAGTAACCGCTGGGTTACAACAAATGGTAACCAAGCCAACCAGAAACGATTACATTCTCGGCCTAATTTTAACCAACACCATTATTGAGACGGATATAGATACCCCCTTTGCCAATAGTGACCATGAAATGGTGATCTTTAAGATAAAAGATTCTCAACCCCCAACGATAATTACCACTACCCAAAGACAGTTCAGAAGAGCCAACTTTGATCCAATTAGAGACTTTATAATAGCTACAGATTGGGAATCCCTCTTTAGTGAAAGTATGGACATAGACATATTATGGCAACACTTTAAGGGAATCATTTTAACAGCAATTGACACTTACGTTCCTGTTGTTAACAGTTCCCCTAGTCAGACGCCCCATACATCTTTAACCCCAAACTTACGTCGACTAAAAGGAAGGAAAAACAGACTCTGGAAACGATACAAGGTTAATACAAATATGGAAAATCACACACGCTGGAGAATAAGTGTTAAAGAATTTCGCAAAGAATTAAAAGCTGTACGTTTAGCAAAAGAGCGAGAAATAAGTCAAACTCAAAATGTTAATAAATTCTGGTCTTTCGTTAACCGCAAGTTAAATAAACTTAGTGACTGTATACCTACCCTGATTGATCGAAATGTAATTGCCGACACCAATAGTGATAAAGCTAACCTTTTGAATCAAACCTTCTCCAAAGTTTTTAATCTCGACAATGCGATCCCAGTTCCTAACCATTACACACAAATTGAACACTTGAACACTCCCACCATTACAATTAATGAAGTTGAAAATGCCCTAGCTCTCTTGGACAACAAAACATCTGTAGGCCCTGACGCGATCCCGCCCTTAGTACTCAAAAAGCTAAGACACGAAATAAGCCCCCTACTAACAATATTGTTTAATGTATCCCTCATAACTAAAGCCTTCCCGAATGACTGGCTGAACGCTAATATAACGCCGGTTTTTAAAAAAGGTAACAAAAATTCTCCGGATCAATATAGGCCAATAAGCCTAACCTCATCCGCCGTCCGAAGCTTTGGAAAAACTGCTAAACCAAAACTTATGGACCACCTAATCAACAATAGGATTTTATCTGACCATCAACATGGAGGCCTGTCAAAGAAGTCGACAATAACCCAACTCTTAGGATGCCTCAATGATTGGACTAAAATCCTTGATACAAAAAGGTGCAAAGTTAAAGTGTACCTTGACATAACCAAAGCTTTTGATACTATTCCCTTCCGAAAACTCTGCAAAAACTGCATTATATAGGTATATCTGAAGATTTCCTAGCATGGTTCGAAAATTTCCTGACAAGAAGAAAGCAAAGAGTAAAAATTGGAAACTCATTTTCGGAATGGACCACAGTCCTAAGTGGAGTCCCACAAGGTTCTGTACTAGGTCCTGTACTCTTTCTTATATACATTAATGATATTACTAAATTAATACTAAACTCATCGTTGAAAATTTTTGTTGATGACCTTAAGTTATTCTTTACAGTCGATGACTTAACTGATGTGCAGGCAATTCAAAATGATTTGGACAGAATTAATACCTGGGCAGCTGAGTGTCAACTTCAGTTTTCGGTACCTAAGTGTGTTATTTTAACACTTGGCAATCCAGGTTTTGTATTCAATCTAAATATGAATAACATTGATATGCCTCATGTCACTTCGGTTAAGGATTTGGGTGTGCGGATAACTAATGATTTAAAATTTAACGACCATATACAAGAAATAACGTTGAAAGCTAGACAAATCCTCGGACAAATTCTTAGGTCCTTTGAAAGCCGCAACTGTGAAGTTCTACTGAGATTGTATACAAGCTTTGTGAGACCACATCTAGAATACGCCTCACCAGTATGGAATCCTCACCAGATTGGGTTAATCGACAAAATAGAAAGAATTCAGAAACTGTTTACGCGACAAGTTTATAACCTATCACACTTACCCTATCGTGATAGACTCGCTGCTTTGAACCTATTACCTTTAGAAGTTAGAAGAATTATTGCTGATTTAAAATTAACCTATCAAATAATCCACGGAAATGTTGACTTAAATTTTCCTGAATTCTTTAACTACTTGCCCCCAACAAACCTCAGAAACAATAGGAGTTATAAATTGCACCAACCAGTTGCAAAATCGAATTCCCGTTCCTCTTTCTTCTCCGTAAGAATAATAAAAATTTGGAATTCTCTCCCTGAAGATATTGTTTCCTCTGAAAGTATCGACTTATTCACCAAACGTATAAGCACTTTTGATTTGATTCCGTTTTGTAGATCTAACTATCTAAAAAGACCCACTTAGATTATAAGTTCAGAATGTTCTAAAGAGGGGGGTCACAATGCCCCAACAATGGGGTTCTCCCCTCTGCATAAGCTAGCCTTGCCTAATCTCATGTTATAATTACTTGGTAAATTTATAATTGTTATTATGTCCCTTTTGTATTGTCGTAGACCAAGCTGATAAGAACAGAATCGAAGATCCATCAGAAAATCGATCAGTTCATCCACTACTTCACTGCTGTTTTAATAACCTCACTTTTCAATCTGAATGAAAACAAAGTTTAAAGACTTCCACTACACCAGAACCCAGTTTAAAATTTGCATAATAACCTTTTACTGTATGTATGCTTGTGCTAATAAATGATATGATATGATATGATATGATATTTATGCGCCGCAGGCGAAATTTTTTAAAAATTTGTGGAATTTATTAAAATTATGCTTAATTTTCACACGAAATATGCATTATAAACAGCTGAAAAAATTTTCTAGGGGGGGGGCCCGGAATGTCAAAGGAGGGGCCCAAATCGCAAAGGGGGGGGGCCCCGGGCCCCCCCCTGGATCCGCCACTGGTGGGGTCTGGCAAATTTGGGTGGGTGGGGTCTGGGATTTGGCCATTTGGGGGTGGGGTCTGCCTCCAAAATTTCGAGGGTGGGGTCGGCACTTTTTCATTTGGGGGGAGGGGTCTGGCTTACTTCTAGGCCAAAATTTATGGGGGGGGGGGCGATATGGGGGGGGGCTCGACGAAGCCCCCCCCCAACGATGGGGGGGGGGCAAAACGAAAATGGGGGGGGCAAATTTTTTTACAAATTTTTAGGTTTTTTTTCGTAAAAAAATATAAAAATAGCAAAAAAATAAAAAATTTTTGGTGTTTTTTAAGCTAAAATAGTGGAAATTTAGGTAAAAATCCGGCGAAGCCGAAAAATTTTTGAAAATTTTGGCTGAAAATGGCAAAAAATGGCAATTTTTGGGGTTATGGGGGGGGAGGTCGGAATTTATGGGGGGGGGCTTTTTATGGGGGGGGGGGCTCCTCGAATGGGGGGAGGTCGCCGAATGGGGGGGCCCTCCACCCCCCCCCCCCAGTAGAAGTAAGCCAGGGGGGTCCCCCCCTCCCCCAGTGGCGGCGCCAGGGGGGGGGGCCCGGCCCCCCCCTTTGCGATTTGGGCCCCTCCCTTTGGGGTGTCGGCCCCCCCCTTGAAAAATTTTTCAGCTGTTTATACGCATAATTTGAGTTTTTTAAGAAATTTTTTTAAAAAATCGGCAAATTTTTGCCAAAAATCGAAAAATTTTTACTAAGAATCGAAAGATTTTTGCTAAAATTTGTGAATTTTTTGGGAAATGAAGGTAAAATTTGCTAAAATATAGCAAAAATTTTGGATTTCCCAAAAAAAGGTCGCCGGATTTTTGGGTCGGGCCCCCCCCCCTTCAAAACATCCTGGCGCCGCTACTGCCCTCCCCCCACTCCCCCCATAGGTGTACCACCTGTTTGGGTTGGGGGGGGGGAGTAGAAGGTCCAAATTTGGCTCGGGGGACCCCACCAAAATCCGAAATTTGGGGGAGGGGGACCCCCCCTAAACTGTACCCAAGTTTTTTTAGCTAAAAATGCTCCTTTTTCAATGTACAGTACATTAAACATACTCAAAAGCTTCTGTCAATAGTTTTCGTATGCGAAAATAGGGCTTGAAAATTGACAAATTTGTGCTAAAATATGACTAAATTAGCCCAGATTGTGGTTTATAATTGCGTATATTACCTTTTAATTGCTATAAATAACCATCTTTAGCTATTTATATGTGATTTATAGGCATTTTTTCGAATTTTTTTCAAAAATATTCAGAAATTGCAAAAAAATTTTTCAAAAATTTTGCATTTTTTACCTGGTTTGGATCCAATTTTTGGGGGGGTGGGGGGTTTGAGCTCGGCTTGGGGGGGGAGTAGTTGAGGTCGGGTAGGGGGGGAGGGGGGTCTGGCCTCTCCGTGGGGGGGGGTCTCACAGGGGGCAAACTGTAGCCTGGTTCACCTTATGACTCCCCCCCCCCAGGTACACCTATGACCGAAACTGTACGCTTCTTTTTCCAGCTAAAAATTTCGTTTTCATTTTTTTCAGTCA
Source organism: Trissonchulus latispiculum (assembly GCA_030248195.1). Lineage (NCBI taxonomy): Eukaryota > Metazoa > Nematoda > Enoplea > Enoplida > Ironidae > Trissonchulus > Trissonchulus latispiculum. The sequence continues at coordinate 42,635 of JASAND010003327.1, read as the reverse complement.
ATTTTTCGACATAAATATAGTCTACAACTACTTATATCGCGTTTTAAAACCTCTTTTTTAGCGTTTATAAACTATTTCCAGCCAATTTTTTCACATATATATACAGTAGCGTAGGTACGAAAAATTTTCAGGGGGGGGCGGTGTTGACCGAAGGCTGGGGGGGGGGTAAATTTCATTTTTTGCGCAATAATTGTATGCACGCTACATATGCTGTAACTTTCCCTGTTAATATGTTTTCTAGTTCAGTACATATATATATATATACATAGCTTAATGCTGTTGTAACCGAAAGCGGCACGCAAAAACCCAAAGCGGGGGGTCTGGGGGCGGCGCCCCCCAGAAGTTGAGAAAATTTTTAAATTTTGCCGTTAAAACGCTGCTGAAACATTGAATTCTTTGCATTGTATATTATCAGTTCCCAAACTAAATTTTGTAGTTTAATTTGCTACCTATTTAAATTTTTGACTTCCACAATCCCGTACGAAAACTAAGACTAAGATGCTCCCATTTGGAACAGGGTATTCTAAGCATATCCATTATCCGTCGTTGAAGGCAGATCATGTTTGGAATAATGCAGTTAATAACAGAACTACAAAGCAGGTAAACTAAGGTAAAGTAAAGCAAACTAGCAGAGGTCTAATTATAATAGGTACACAAGTCCCAAACGGGGGGTCTGGGGGGCGGACCCCCCAGAAGTTGAGAAAATTTTTAAAGTTCGCCATTAAACGCTATTGAAACATTTAATTCTTTACAATGATTTATCAATTGTCTAACAACATTTCGCACCTTTATATATTTGCTATTTTCTACGTTTACTGTCTTGTCCGAAAACTCAAACTATTAGGATGCTCCCATTAAGAACTGCGTATCCTGATTATATCAACCAATTATGCCGAAGCTGAGATGTTGGGAATAACGCAGATATTTAACAGCAAAACTGCAAAGCAAGTAGTTATATATACAAACATTCGTTAGCATGCTTAATGAAAAATAATAATTTTGATAATGTAAATAGCCAAAATTCGCGCCGAAGGCGCAAAAATTTTTTAATGGTGTAGAAAATGCATCAATGTTGAGCTATTTTGAAGCATTAATGTACAATTTGTGCATGTTTCTAATCACATTAAACGCCCGCGCTCCGCGCGGGCGTAAAATTTTTCATTTGCCCAAATTTTCAGGGGGGCAAAGCCATTATTTCGGGGAGGGCGGCCGCCCGCCCCGCCCGCCCCGTATCTACGCTAGTGTATATATATAACTATAACTATATATTCTTATAACATTTTCGAAAAATTGCAAAAATTTTAGTAAAAATATTGCATTTTTTCACTTGTTTGGACTCCGTTTCAGGGGGAAGGGGGGTTTGAGCTCGCCTTGGGGGGAGTAGTCAATGTCGGGTATGCGTGGAGGGGGTCTGGTGTTCTCGTGGGGGAGGCGGAGGAGGAGGGGTCGAGCAGGATGGGTAAGAAAAATTATCGAGGGTATCGGCAAAAACTCGGTTTTTCGTTAAAAAACGTCAATCCGAAACACACCTATGCTTGTGGGACCCCTCCAAAATCCGAAATTTGGGGACGAGGAAGAGGAACTCCCGGGGGGGGGTCACACAGCAGGGGCATGGGGAGTTTTGAAGTTATGCTAACGGACAACCCAGCCCCCCGCCCCCACCCTCGAACAATCATGCCCATAGCTAGTGTGATAAGCTGTTCAGTTGAACAGTTTCAGATTTTTGAAAATGTGAAATCAATTTGAAATGATCTGAAATATTAAATTTAAACACGCACTTGTTTTGGATTTAACATATATAGTTGTAAAAAGATCGAATTTTCAATTAAAATAAGTTGTGTGATTTTCGGAGATCCAATCCACCACTTCACTCTTATTCAACATTTTGGACTAGGATCAGCCCGTTACTGGTGGGCGGACAGCACACGCATAATCGACATCACCACCGGTATAAAGATAGAGCCTCCAAGTTCGCGTAATTGCAGATTTTTATTAGTAATTATGGTAAATATGCTTGTACTACTTTTACTCCTAAGGATTCTAAACCCAACCCTATAATTCTTACAGACTTAGTTAACGGCAGACTAGGAGATCACGCCAGACTTCCGTGGTTCCCGGACAGCCCGACGGGGGGAGGGGAGGTTGGGGTAGGGATTTGGTTTGGTTTACAGTTACAGAAGTTGAGAAAAATTTTCAAATTTCGCCATTAAACGCTACTGAAACATTTAATTCTTTATAAATGATTTATATATCAATTGATTAACAAACAACATTTTGTACCTTTATTTGCTATTTTCTACCAGAGATGGAACCGGGTCACCGGGTCAGTTCGGGTCACTTTTTGGACCGGGTCACCGGGTCAAGAGCTTCGACCCGGTGTTGACCCGGTTTGCTGAATTTACTTCAAATTTTAAAATTTTTTGGCTAACCAAGCCAAAATTTAGCTTAACTTTTTGCTCGATGTGCAATATTAATTTGCTTTTTCTTATAATTTAGCTTTGAACATTTTCGCAATTTGATGTTATTTGAATCTGTCTGTCTCTGACAGATTATTATTTAGCTTTATTAGTTTCATGACTATTGCATACATAAATCTATCGAGTACTATATAGTTTGCAGATTACTTTCGCAGCCAAGGTAAATGTTGAAGATAACTGATCAATTTAATTTAATTTAACGCAATTAATAAAAACCAAACTTTTCAAGTACTCATAAATTTCGCTGCCGGATAAATTATATAATAGCTTTGCCAACCCATTTCTGCATAAATTTAAAAAATATAAGAAATACTATCAAATAATTTTAAAAAACCTAGAGCAAACATATGGTCGGGTCGGGGTGGTGACGGATTGTGGAAGCCAAAAGTTTAGCGTTCTAAAGCAAAATCAAAAAATTTTTGCCTAAGCCTAAGTGACCCGGTTCCATCACTGTTTTCTACGTTTACTGTCTTGTCCGAAAACTAAAACTATTAGGATGCTCCCATTAAAGAACTGCGTATTCTGAAAATATCAACCAATTATGCCAAGGCTGATGATGTTGGGAATTACGCAAATAACAGCAAAACTGCAAAGCAACTTATATACGTGCAAACATTTGTTAGCATGTTTAATGAAAAATAATTTTTGATAATCGAAATTACCAAAATTCGTGCCGGAGGCGCGAAAATTTTTTAATGGTGTAGAAAATGCATCAATATTGAGCAAATTTAAGCATTAATGTATAATTTGCGTATGTTTCTAACAAAGTTAAACGCCCGCGCTCCCCGCGGGCGTAGAATTTTACTTTTGCCCAATTTTTTCAGGGGGGGCAAAGCCATTATTTCGGGGAGGGCGGCCGCCCCCAGTCCCCCCCCCCCCGTATCTACGCTAGTGTCTCCAGGGACTTTTGACACATATTATAGGGCTGCCGCGACCTGGCTTATCCCTAGTGGGGGGGGGCCGCCCCCCATTCGGCGCCCTCCCCCCCCCCCCCATTCGAGGAGCCCCCCCCCCATGAAAAGCCCCCCCCATAAATCCCGACCTCCCCCCCCCCATAACCCCAAAAATTGCCAAATTTTACCATTTTTACCCAAAATTTTCAAAAATTTTTCCGGCTTCGCCGGATTTTTGACTAAATTTTCGCTATTTTAGCTTAAAAAACACCTAAAATTAGTCATTTTTTAGCGATTTTTAGCAGTTAGTACACAAAAAACCCACAAAAATTGAAAAAATTTTCTAAAAATAGCCCCCCCCCCCTGTTGGGGTGTGCCCCCCCCCAGCGATGGGGGGGGGCCCCCCCATGAAGCCCCCCCCCCCCATAAAAAATTGCCAAGGAATAAGCCAGGCGACCCTTATGAAAACCCGATCTAGGTACTTTTTTAAGATTTCATGTGCCATTGAAAATGCAGCATCAAACGGACAGGTTTCGTAAAATTTAACGCATAGGGCAATTTTTGAAAAATGCTAAAAATGCTAATTTGATAAAACTTGTTAGTCTATCGTGTAGAGAATGGTTTTTTACGTTCAATTGGCTGTTAAAATCCACAATTGGATCTGTCCTGGGTTCTCCAATAGCGAAATGGTACGTAGTTTCAGGATTTTTGGCCCCTAGCTGACGACGGAAGCAAAATTATCCAAATCTGACACCATAGAATGATGCAGCGTCTTCGATGGTACCGCGCTATAGTGTCGAATTGTTTCCCTGTTTGGTTGTTAAAAAATGTTTAAGAGAAATTGGTTGGGTTCCCCCCAAGTGAGTTTTTCCCCGCCACATTTCGCAATGTGCCGGAGCCAGACCAACGGTGCGTCGGATCGATCTAATTTTAGTTGTGTTCAAAGAGGAAGACTTGCCATCATTGCAGATATTTGCAAAACTTTTTCTAGCCCAACCCAGTCAAAAGTTACAGCGGTCCAAAATTTTGCAAAATTTTGGCATGGTTGGACCAAAGTAGGTGTAATTTTCAAAATGTCATAAAATGAGCAAGAGTGAACCATGACTTGATCTTCGTACACGTAGGTAAGAAAGAGTTGCGCTGTCTGCTGGCTGCTATGCTTTGGAGCTCATAGCTCCAACCCTTGGTCAAGAAGGCGGGTGGGTCCCCCCAAAAGAGGTGGGTTTCCCCCGTGGCTATAGATAATTGTGTAAAATTGCCATTTTTTCATGAAATTTTGCCAACGGTCATTCTTTCTGTGAAATGTACCTTATTTAGGCTATGTCAGAAAATGTTTGCTAATTTAGCCCATGTGAATGTCCTGATTATAGGCTTTAAGACGATGTATAAAGCTCTTTCCAACTCCCAAAATTCCGACAGTTATAACCTTTTCTGCACAAAAGGATACCTCCCACCACTTTAAAATAATTTATATATACCTTCCCCCAAAATTTTTTCTTTTTTTTGTGCCAAAAATTTTTGTCCAACCATGAAGTCTAGACAGTGGTTTTAAACACGACAACCTGATTTCTAACATGTTTCCACATTCCAGTCCAATATATATATAATGTTTTAGAAAATCCAAACAAGGGCATAAAAACGCAAAATTTCAACGCTAAGATCGATGTTTATCGTTTTAGGAGTTTTTAGACGGTTTTAAAGCGATTTTAAGTGAACATTTGAGAAAAATTTTCCATGAATTATATGCCATGCTTTGGCAAAATTTAGCTAACCTTTTGTCAAATGTGGGGGAAGGTAAGGCAAAAATTCTGGGAGGGGGTTATGGTGGTCAAAAATTCTGGGGAGGGGGATACCCCCTCCTGGTGGAACTATAGGTTGGTGGAGGGCCTTTTGGTTTTTTAGCCTTCTGAAAATTATGTTAAAACAGTCCAAAATTAGTTTTAGTTTTCTAAGTTTTAGGTCCACAGTACGTGATTTTGGATACATACTCTGGCTTATCCCTAGTGGGGTGGGGGGTGAGGGGCCGCCCCCTATTCGGCGACCTCCCCCTATTTGTATTACTAAATATATATACATAATATATAGGGGTGGTTAGTCCATTCCATTCAGTCCGGTCCAGTATTTATATACTTACTAGAATAGGGAAAATTTGACGCAATGTGTATAATCTGGACATTGTTTGGCCTGTGGCCAGCGGAGGAGTGGACCGATCGGGCTGAAACTTGGTGTGTGAAGAGCCTGTGGGCAGGGGTACATGCTGTGAAAATTTCAGCCGGATCGGCCGGGTGGATCTTGAGATATGAAAATTGGCCCCCCGCGCGGGTCGCGTTTCTCCTCTTTTTTTTTCCCCCAGGGGTGCAGGTCGGAAGACCCTTCAGCACCCTACTATTTTAGGTTTTTTTTGTACAAAAAGTTCCTCAATTCCGGGGAAATTACTTTCTGCGGTTCCCGGACCCCCCCCAGATGGCCCCACCCCCCCGGTGGGGACCCCCAAAATGACCCCCGAAAAAAAACTAAGTCCGAAAATCTATTAGCTTCGAAATAGAACGGAGCGAGCGAAGCCGGGCTCTCATGTTGTGCATGTAGGAAGGTACTAACGTGAATATGAACATAGGCTATATAGGACGTCGGTCGGTGCCCTGTGGCGCCATGGCCAGGGGTCGAAAGTTAACGTGTAAAAGGGGGGTCTGGGCCTACGGAGTAGGCAGCCCTATACATAAGAGCTGCTCGGCTGAGGTTTCGTATTCGAATAGGAACCCCTATATGGTGAATCTAAATGGCCCATTAGTTTCGCTCTAGGACCTATCCATGTGGCTGGGGGGCACCCTGATGGTGGTGGGCCCTACCGTGTCGCAACTCCAACTTTAACCTCTTCTACAGAAATATCTACAGTGAGCAGGTCTCTCTTATTTGGGGTTTGGGGTGGGGTGCGGGAGCACTACAGCATAGGCTATAGTAGGTTTCGCCCGGACCCCTGTGGCGCCCTGGCCAGGGGTCCGGACCGGGGACCGGGTCCAAAATGGCCAAAAATCGATTTTTCCAAAAGTGGCCAAGTCTGGTATCAAATGAAAGCCCTTGGTGAGGCGAACATTTTTTGTCATTGGAGGACCCCTCCAAAGTGGATCCAGCGGTCTGTGGCGCCCGGACCAGGGTCCGGACCGGTCCAAAATGGCCAAAAATCGATTTTTCCAAAAGTGGCCAAGTCTGGTATCAAATGAAAGCCCTTGGTGAGGCGAACATTTTTTGTCATTGGAGGACCCCTCCAAAGTGGACTCAGCGGCCTGTGGCGCCCTGACCAGGGTCCGGACCGGTCCAAAATGGCCAAAAATCGATTTTTCCAAAAGTGGCCAAGTCTGGTATCAAATGAAAGCCCTTGGTGAGGCGAACATTTTTTGTCATTGGAGGACCCCTCCAAAGTGGACTCAGCTGCCTGTGGCGTCCTGACCAGGGTCCGGACCGGTCCAAAATGGCCAAAAATCGATTTTTCCAAAAGTGGCCAAGTCTGGTATCAAATGAAAGCCCTTGGTGAGGCGAACATTTTATCTCATTGGAGGACCCCTCCAAATTGGTCTCTAGCGACCTGTGGCGCCCTAGCAAGGGGTCCTAATTGGTCAAAAATCAAAATTTCCAAGTTGTCAAATTTGGTTTTAAATGAAAGCCCAAAATGAGCAGAGCAACTTTTGTCATGTATATATATATAACTGCATATCCAAGGTTACGGTGCTGGTTGGCTTTTAAAATAGCCTTCCTGCCTAAGATAACGCACCGTGTAAAAAGTTCTGAAAAGGCCATGAACAGTGGCCTTCCAGCCTAAGATAACGCTCCGTGTATAATGTTCTGTAGAGGCCATGAACAGTGGCCTTCCAGCCTAAGATGACGTACCGTGTAAAAAGTTCTGAAAAGGCCATGAACAGTGGCCTTCCAGCCTAAGATGACGCACCGTGTAAAAAGTTCTGAAAAGGCCATGAACAGTGGCCTTCCAGCCTAAGATAACGCTCCGTGTATAATGTTCTGTAGGGGCCATGAACAGTGGCCTTCCAGCCTAAGATGACGCACCGTGTAAAAAGTTCTGAAAAGGCCATGAACAGTGGCCTTCCAGCCTAAGATAACGCTCCGTGTATAATGTTCTGTAGAGGCCATGAACAGTGGCCTTCCAGCCTAAGATGACGCACCGTGTATAAAGTTCTGAAAAGGCTATTAACAGGCATTTTTCCGTTTCAGCAAATACATTCAGTTGAACTAGAACGTTTTCATCCAGCCTGTTTGCGGTAGCTAGCTTTGCTTACATTGTGTATATATGCAACTTCTCTGACATGATTTTCTCTGCAGCGGAAAAATAAGCGAAACTAGGGGGGAAAATGCCCTCGACGGGCAACCAACTTGGTAGAATAGGGAAAGACTTGAATGTTAAATACACGGTGCATGGTTACAACTGAGATTCTGCTGAAGCGGAAAAATGCCGTTTCTCAGCGACTAAAATGACAGAAACCAGCTTTGTGCGACGAATAGGGAATCTACTCGGCGACTAAAATGAAAGAAACCAGCTTTGTTTTTTGTCATTGGAGGACCCCTCTAAAGTGGCCCCAGCGGCCTGTGGCGACCTGACCAGGGTCCGGACCGGTCAAGAAATCGATTTTTCTAAGAGTGGCCATGTTTGGTATCAATTGAAAGCCCTTGTTGAGGCGAACATATTTTGTCATTGGAGGACCCCTCCAAAGTGGACCCAGCGGCCTGGGGCGCCCTGACCAGGGTCCGGACTGGTCGAAAATCGGTTTTTTAAATAAATTTCCAAGTTTGCTATCAAATGAAAGCCCTTGGTGAGGCGAACATTTTTTGTCATCGGTGAACCCCTCCAAAGTGGACCCAGCGGCCTGTGGCGCCGTGACCAGGGTCCGGACCGGTCTAAAATCGATTTTTTGAAAAGTTTTCAAGTTTGGTATCAAATGAAAGCCCTTGGTGAGGCGAACATTTTATCTCATTGGAGGACCCCTCCAAACTGGTCCCAGCGGCCTGTGGCGCCGTGACCAGGGTCCGGACCGGTCCAAAATCGATTTTTTGAAAAGTTTTCAAGTTTGGTATCAAATGAAAGCCCTTGGTGAGGCTAACATTTTATCTCATTGGAGAACCCCTCCAAATTGGTCTCTAGCGACCTGTGGCGCCCTGGCAAGGGGTCCTAATTGGTCAAAAATCAAAATTTCCAAAAGTTGTCAAATTTGGTTTTAAATGAAAGCCCAAAATGAGCAGAGCAACTTTTGTCATGTATATATAACTGCATATCCAAGGTTACGGTGCTGGTTGGCTTTTAAAATAGCCTTCCTGCCTAAGATAACGCACCGTGTAAAAAGTTCTGAAAAGGCCATGAACAGTGGCCTTCCAGCCTAAGATAACGCTCCGTGTATAATGTTCTGTAGGGGCCATGAACAGTGGCCTTCCAGCCTAAGATGACGCACCGTGTAAAAAGTTCTGAAAAGGCCATGAACAGTGGCCTTCCAGCCTAAGATAACGCTCCGTGTATAATGTTCTGTAGAGGCCATGAACAGTGGCCTTCCAGCCTAAGATGACGCACCGTGTATAAAGTTCTGAAAAGGCTATTAACAGGCATTTTTCCGTTTCAGCAAATACATTCAGTTGAACTAGAACGTTTTCATCCAGCCTGTTTGCGGTAGCTAGCTTTGCTTACATTGTGTATATATGCAACTTCTCTGACATGATTTTCTCTGCAGCGGAAAAATAAGCGAAACTAGGGGGGAAAATGCCCTCGACGGGCAACCAACTTGGTAGAATAGGGAAAGACTTGAATGTTAAATACACGGTGCATGGTTACAACTGAGATTCTGCTGAAGCGGAAAAATGCCGTTTCTCAGTTTCTTTTTGGTTTTTTAAATAAATTTCCAAGTTTGCTATCAAATGAAAGCCCTTGGTGAGGCGAACATTTTTTGTCATCGGTGAACCCCTCCAAAGTGGACCCAGCGGCCTGTGGCGCCGTGACCAGGGTCCGGACCGGTCTAAAATCGATTTTTTGAAAAGTTTTCAAGTTTGGTATCAAATGAAAGCCCTTGGTGAGGCGAACATTTTATCTCATTGGAGGACCCCTCCAAACTGGTCCCAGCGGCCTGTGGCGCCGTGACCAGGGTCCGGACCGGTCCAAAATCGATTTTTTGAAAAGTTTTCAAGTTTGGTATCAAATGAAAGCCCTTGGTGAGGCTAACATTTTATCTCATTGGAGAACCCCTCCAAATTGGTCTCTAGCGACCTGTGGCGCCCTGGCAAGGGGTCCTAATTGGTCAAAAATCAAAATTTCCAAAAGTTGTCAAATTTGGTTTTAAATGAAAGCCCAAAATGAGCAGAGCAACTTTTGTCATGTATATATAACTGCATATCCAAGGTTACGGTGCTGGTTGGCTTTTAAAATAGCCTTCCTGCCTAAGATAACGCACCGTGTAAAAAGTTCTGAAAAGGCCATGAACAGTGGCCTTCCAGCCTAAGATAACGCTCCGTGTATAATGTTCTGTAGGGGCCATGAACAGTGGCCTTCCAGCCTAAGATGACGCACCGTGTAAAAAGTTCTGAAAAGGCCATGAACAGTGGCCTTCCAGCCTAAGATAACGCTCCGTGTATAATGTTCTGTAGAGGCCATGAACAGTGGCCTTCCAGCCTAAGATAACGCTCCGTGTATAATGTTCTGTAGAGGCCATGAACAGTGGCCTTCCAGCCTAAGATGACGCACCGTGTATAAAGTTCTGAAAAGGCTATTAAAAGGCATTTTTCCGTTTCAGCAAATACATTCAGTTGAACTAGAACGTTTATTAGGACCAATTAGGACCCCTGGCAAGGGGTCCTAATTGGTCAAAAATCAAAATTTCCAAAAGTTGTCAAATTTGGTTTTAAATGAAAGCCCAAAATGAGCAGAGCAACTTTTGTCATGTATATATAACTGCATATCCAAGGTTACGGTGCTGGTTGGCTTTTAAAATAGCCTTCCTGCCTAAGATAACGCACCGTGTAAAAAGTTCTGAAAAGGCCATGAACAGTGGCCTTCCAGCCTAAGATAACGCTCCGTGTATAATGTTCTGTAGGGGCCATGAACAGTGGCCTTCCAGCCTAAGATGACGCACCGTGTAAAAAGTTCTGAAAAGGCCATGAACAGTGGCCTTCCAGCCTAAGATAACGCTCCGTGTATAATGTTCTGTAGAGGCCATGAACAGTGGCCTTCCAGCCTAAGATGACGCACCGTGTATAAAGTTCTGAAAAGGCTATTAAAAGGCATTTTCTGAAAGTTCTGAAAAGGCCATGAACAGTGGCCTTCCAGCCTAAGATAACGCTCCGTGTATAATGTTCTGTAGGGGCCATGAACAGTGGCCTTCCAGCCTAAGATGACGCACCGTGTAAAAAGTTCTGAAAAGGCCATGAACAGTGGCCTTCCAGCCTAAGATAACGCTCCGTGTATAATGTTCTGTAGAGGCCATGAACAGTGGCCTTCCAGCCTAAGATGACGCACCGTGTATAAAGTTCTGAAAAGGCTATTAAAAGGCATTTTTCCGTTTCAGCAAATACATTCAGTTGAACTAGAACGTTTATTAGGACCAATTAGGACCCCTGGCAAGGGGTCCTAATTGGTCAAAAATCAAAATTTCCAAAAGTTGTCAAATTTGGTTTTAAATGAAAGCCCAAAATGAGCAGAGCAACTTTTGTCATGTATATATAACTGCATATCCAAGGTTACGGTGCTGGTTGGCTTCCTGGCTAAGATAACGCACCGTGTAAAAAGTTCTGAAAAGGCCATGAACAGTGGCCTTCCAGCCTAAGATAACGCCCCGTGTATAATGTTCTGTAGAGGCCATGAACAGTGGCCTTCCAGCCTAAGATGACGCGCCGTGTAAAAAGTTCTGAAAAGGCCATGAACAGTGGCCTTCCAGCCTAAGATAACGCTCCGTGTATAATGTTCTGTAGAGGCCATGAACAGTGGCCTTCAAGCGTAAGATGACGCACCGTGTAAAAAGTTCTGAAAAGGCCATGAACAGTGGCCTTCCAGCCTAAGATAACGCTCCGTCCGTGTATAATGTTCGGTAGAGGCCATGAACAGTGGCCTTCCAGCCTAAGATGACGCACCGTGTATAAAGTTCTGAAAAGGCTATTAACAGACATTTTTTCGTTTCAGCAAATACATTCAGTTGAACTAGAACGTTTTCATCCAGCCTGTTTGCGGTAGCTAGCTTTGCTTACATTGTGTATATATGCAACTTCTCTGACATGATTTTCTCTGCAGCGGAAAAATAAGCGAAACTAGGGGGGAAAATGCCCTCGACGGGCAACCAACTTGGTAGAATAGGGAAAGACTTGAATGTTAAATACACGGTGCATGGTTACAACTGAGATTCTGCTGAAGCGGAAAAATGCCGTTTCTCAGCGACTAAAATGACAGAAACCAGCTTTGTGCGCCGAATAGGGAATCTACTCGGCGACTAAAATGAAAGAAACCAGCTTTGTGCGCCGAATAGGGAATCTACTCGGCGACTAAAATGAAAGAAACCAGCTTTGTCGCCGAATAGGGAATTCCCTCCTTCCGCCCTATTCGCGCGAACTTTGAAGCCTGTTATGTGTTGCTTTGCTGAATAATGAGAGTGCTTCAGAATGGCAGAATTACTTCAGAATGCAAAACAACAGTTTTATCAAGCACTTACGTAAGTCAAGGTTTTCACAGACATAAATACGCTGTCTTCGATGTGTTATCAGAAACATTGAGAGCATATATATATATATATATATATATATATATATATATATATATATATATATATATATATAAATATATATATAGGTGTGCTCTGTGCTGATCTTGCCGAGAATTGATACATTCAAACATTATATGAAATGAAATGCGATTGATTGTATATGTTTTAGCACAAGGACTGTCGACCACAAATTGTTTAAACTGCATATATACTTATTGTTGCTTTCTGTTGGTCCTGCTAGCGGTTGTATGCATAAAATATTTACGGATCAGGTAGCTCAAAAAGAAATTAATCTAGCGCCACCCCTGCCCTAGCCTCCACGCAACCGGTACGGCAAATGTCATATTGAGCGCAATGCTTACGTTTGCAGTTACTAACAGAATAATTACCTATATATTTCCTCCCGAAAGACGATAAGTTCGCGCGAATAGGGCGGAAGGAGGGAATTCCCTATTCGGCGACAAAGCTGGTTTCTTTCATTTTAGTCGCCGAGTAGATTCCCTATTCGGCGCACAAAGCTGGTTTCTTTCATTTTAGTCGCCGAGTAGATTCCCTATTCGTCGCACAAAGCTGGTTTCTGTCATTTTAGTCGCTGAGAAACGGCATTTTTCCGCTTCAGCAGAATCTCAGTTGTAACCATGCACCGTGTATTTAACATTCAAGTCTTTCCCTATTCTACCAAGTTGGTTGCCCGTCGAGGGCATTTTCCCCCCTAGTATATATTAGGGATCGACCGGAACTCCAAAAAACCGGAACCGGAACCGGAATTGGCTTTAAAAAACCGGAACCGGAACCGGAACCAGCTCTTTAACACTACAAAAATCGAAATTTTTTTCTGACGTTTTGGACAATTTTTGCACAATTTTTCGCTTTTTTATAGTTACTAGAACATTGTAATAACGTTTGCTTTATATTTTATATAGTTATTTCAATGCAGGAACATGAAATTTGCAATTTATTAAGAGATTTTTGTCTTATAGCATAGTTAAACATTACTACATTATAGCTTTAAAATTAAAATTTAAAATTTAAAATTAATTATACACGGTATGAATATGCTATATTTATACTATTCGAGCACATTTTCGATGAATAAACAGCATCTATATTTTTACATTCTATATATATATATATACGTATATATATATATATATATATATATATATATATATATATATATATATATATCAGGTAGTGCGCGTTAGCGCACTACCTAGAATAGGGAAAAACACGCACATTGCGTCTCTTGGAAAATAGTTTTCCCTGTTGCCGGCGGAGGAGTTGAGGTAGAGCCTTCATATTTTACCAGTAGAAACCCCTTCACGAGGGGTACATGCTGTGCAAATTTGAGCAAAATTGGCCGAGCCGTTTTTGAGATATGAAAGATTGAATTTTTGAACTACAGACTTTCTCTCCATTTTTTTTCCCCCCCCCCTAGAGGTCGGAGCTCAAAGATTTTCTATACCATATGGGGTTTTTTTTGAACAACTTTTTCCCCATTTCTGGGGAAATGAGTATGGAGTATGTAGGGCCCCCCCATAGGTCTGTGTACATAGCAGGATTTCGGTTTTTTCGGAGATAGTTTTTTTCAAAATTGGTCAAAACTTTTGCAGAGGTAAAGTAGAGCTGGGCAAGGCGATGAGGTCTGAGGTATGGCCTATTAGCAAGGTCCTATGGGGTTGTTCCTTATAGGCTATATGAATTTTCGATATTGCTCCTTTGGCTCCCTGGCCAGGGGTCAGTAGTTAACGTGTAAAAGGGGGGGTCTGGGCCTACGGACTGTGGAGCCCTACACATAAGAGCTGCTGGGCTGAGGTTTTGTATTCGAATAGGAACCCCTATATGGTGAATCTAAAAGGCCCATTAGTTTCGCTCTAGGACCTATCCATGTGGCTGGGGGGCACCCTGATGGTGGTGGGCCCTACCGTGGCGCAACTCCAACTTTAACCTCTTCTACAGAAATATCTACAGTGAGCAGGTCTCTCTTATTTGGGATTTGGGCTGGGGTGCGGGAGGACTACGGAATAGGCTATAGTAGTTTTCGGCCGGACCCCTGTGGCGCCCTGGCCAGGGGTCGGGACCCGGGTCCGGGGTCAAAATGGTCAAAATTCGAAATTTTCAAAAGTGGTCAAGTTTGGTATCAAATGAAAGCCCTTGGTGAGGCGAACATTTTTTGTCATTGGAGGACCCCTCCAAAGTGAACCCAGCGGCCTGTGGCGCCCTGACCAGGGGTCTAGTGTGTTCTGTGGGTTAGGGCCTAAGGACTGTGGAGCCCTACACATAAGAGCTGCTGGGCTGAGGTTTTGTATTCGAATAGGAACCCCTATATGGTGAATCTAAATGGCCCATTAGTTTCGCTCTAGGACCTATCCATGTGGCTGGGGGGCACCCTGATGGTGGTGGGCCCTACCGTGGCGCAACTCCAACTTTAACCTCTTCTACAGAAATATCTACAGTGAGCAGGTCTCTCTTATTTGGGATTTGGGCTGGGGTGCGGGAGGACTACGGCATAGGCTATAGTAGTTTTCGGCCGGACCCCTGTGGCGCCCTGGCCAGGGGTCCGGACCGTGGACCATGCCCAAAATGGCCAAAAATCGATTTTTTCAAAAGTGGCCAAGGGTGGTATCAAATGAAAGCCCTTGGTGAGGCGAACATTTTTTGTCATTGGAGGACCCCACCAAAGTGGCCCCAGTGGCCTGTGGCGCCCTGACCAGGGTCCGGACCGGTCCAAAATGGCCAAAAATCGATTTTTCCAAAAGTGGCTATGTTTGGTATCAAATGAAAGCCCTTGGTGAGGCGAACATTTTTTGTCATTGGAGGACCCCTCCAAAGTGGCCCCAGCGGCCTGTGGCGCCCTGACCAGGGTCCGGACTGGTCAAAAATCGATTTTTTAAAAAATTTCCGATTTTGGTATCAAATGAAAGCCCTTGGTGAGGCGAACATTTTTTGTCATTGGAGGACCCCTCCAAAGTGGCCCCAGCGGCCTGTGGCGCCCTGACCAGGGGTCTAGTGTGTTCTGTGGGTTAGGGCCTAAGGACTGTGGAGCCCTACACATAAGAGCTGCTGGGCTGAGGTTTTGTATTCGAATAGGAACCCCTATATGGTGAATCTAAATGGCCCATTAGTTTCGCTCTAGGACCTATCCATGTGGCTGGGGGGCACCCTGATGGTGGTGGGCCCTACCGTGGCGCAACTCCAACTTTAACCTCTTCTACAGAAATATCTACAGTGAGCAGGTCTCTCTTATTTGGGATTTGGGCTGGGGTGCGGGAGGACTACGGAATAGGCTATAGTAGTTTTCGGCCGGACCCCTGTGGCGCCCTGGCCAGGGGTCGGGACCCGGGTCCGGGGTCAAAATGGTCAAAATTCGAAATTTTCAAAAGTGGTCAAGTTTGGTATCAAATGAAAGCCCTTGGTGAGGCGAACATTTTTTGTCATTGGAGGACCCCTCCAAAGTGAACCCAGCGGCCTGTGGCGCCCTGACCAGGGGTCTAGTGTGTTCTGTGGGTTAGGGCCTAAGGACTGTGGAGCCCTACACATAAGAGCTGCTGGGCTGAGGTTTTGTATTCGAATAGGAACCCCTATATGGTGAATCTAAATGGCCCATTAGTTTCGCTCTAGGACCTATCCATGTGGCTGGGGGGCACCCTGATGGTGGTGGGCCCTACCGTGGCGCAACTCCAACTTTAACCTCTTCTACAGAAATATCTACAGTGAGCAGGTCTCTCTTATTTGGGATTTGGGCTGGGGTGCGGGAGGACTACGGAATAGGCTATAGTAGTTTTCGGCCGGACCCCTGTGGCGCCCTGGCCAGGGGTCGGGACCCGGGTCCGGGGTCAAAATGGTCAAAATTCGAAATTTTCAAAAGTGGTCAAGTTTGGTATCAAATGAAAGCCCTTGGTGAGGCGAACATTTTTTGTCATTGGAGGACCCCTCCAAAGTGAACCCAGCGGCCTGTGGCGCCCTGACCAGGGGTCTAGTGTGTTCTGTGGGTTAGGGCCTAAGGACTGTGGAGCCCTACACATAAGAGCTGCTGGGCTGAGGTTTTGTATTCGAATAGGAACCCCTATATGGTGAATCTAAATGGCCCATTAGTTTCGCTCTAGGACCTATCCATGTGGCTGGGGGGCACCCTGATGGTGGTGGGCCCTACCGTGGCGCAACTCCAACTTTAACCTCTTCTACAGAAATATCTACAGTGAGCAGGTCTCTCTTATTTGGGATTTGGGCTGGGGTGCGGGAGGACTACGGAATAGGCTATAGTAGTTTTCGGCCGGACCCCTGTGGCGCCCTGGCCAGGGGTCCGGACCGTGGACCATGCCCAAAATGGCCAAAAATCGATTTTTTCAAAAGTGGCCAAGGGTGGTATCAAATGAAAGTCCTTGGTGAGGCGAACATTTTTTGTCATTGGAGGACACCACCAAAGTGGCCCCAGTGGCCTGTGGCGCCCTGACCAGGGTCCGGACCGGTCCAAAATGGCCAAAAATCGATTTTTCCAAAAGTGGCTATGTGGCAAATGGCAAATTTGCCGTACCCCACGCAGCGCGACGACTCCCCCCCCCCCGGTGGGAGTTCGGTCCCCGTCATCCTGTTTTCCGATAACCCC
This sequence comes from Trissonchulus latispiculum, assembly GCA_030248195.1. Taxonomy (NCBI): domain Eukaryota; kingdom Metazoa; phylum Nematoda; class Enoplea; order Enoplida; family Ironidae; genus Trissonchulus; species Trissonchulus latispiculum. The sequence continues at coordinate 25,927 of JASAND010003327.1, read as the reverse complement.
TCTGGAAGCGTTTTCTGATGCAAAAACAATTGCGTTTCAACAAAGTTTCCGAACCCCACGCACCGCGACGACCCCCCCCCCTCCCCGGTGGGAGTTCGGCCCCCCGTCATCCTCTTTTCCGATAGCCCGTCTGTAAACGTTTTCTGATGAAGAAACAATTGCGTTTTTTCAAATTTTCCGTACCCCACGCAGCGCGACGACCCCCCCCCCCGGTGGGAGTTCGGCCCCCCGTCATCCTCTTTTCCGATAACCCGTCTGTAAACGTTTTCTGATGAAGAAACAATTGCGTTTTTTCAAATTTTCCGTACCCCACGCAGCGCGACGACCCCCCCCCCGGTGGGAGTTCGGCCCCCGTCATCCTCTTTTCCGATAACCCTTCTGTAAACGTTTTCTGATGTACAAACAATTGCGTTTTTTCAAATTTTCCGAACCCCACGCAGCGCGACGACCCCCCCCCCCCCCCCGGTGGGAGTTCGGCCCCCCGTCATCCTCTTTTCGGATAACCTGTTTGTAAACGTTTTCTGATGTAGAAACAATTGCTTTTTTTCAAATTTTCCGTACCCCACGCAGCGCGACGCCCCCCCCCCGGTGGGAGTTCGGCCCCCGCCATTCTCTTTTCCGATAACCCTTCTGTAAACGTTTTCTGATGTAGAAACAATTGCGTTTCTTCAAATTTTCCGTACCCCACGCAGCGCGACGACCCCCCCCCCCCGTGGGCGTTCGGCCCCCCGTCATCCGCATTTCCGATAACCCGTCTGTAAACGTTTTCTGATGAAGAAACAATTGCGTTTTTTCAAATTTTCCGTACCCCACGCAGCGCGACGACCCCCCCCCCCCCCCGGTGGGAGTTCGGCCCCCCGTCATCCTCTTTTCCGATAACCCTTCTGTAAACGTTTTCTGATGTAGAAACAATTGCGTTTTTTCAAATTTTCCGTACCCCACGCAGCGCGACGACCCCCCCCCCCCCGGTGGGAGTTCGGCCCCCCGTCATCCTCTTTTCCGATAACCCTTCTGTAAACGTTTTCTGATGTAGAAACAATTGCGTTTTTCAAATTTTCCGCACCCCACGCAGCGCGACGACCCCCCCCCCCCCCGGTGGGAGTTCGGCCCCCCGTCGTCCTCTTTTCGGATAACCTGTTTGTAAACGTTTTGTGGTGAAGAAACAATTGCGTTTCTTCAAATTTTCCGTACCCCACGCAGCGCGACGACCCCCCCCCCCCCCGGTGGGAGTTCGGCCCACCGTCATCCTCCTTTCCGATAACCCTTCTGTAAACGTTTTCTGATGTAGAAACAATTGCGTTTTTCCAAATTTGCCGTACCCCACGCAGCGCGACGACTCCCCCCCCCCCCCGGTGGGAGTTCGGTCCCCGTCATCCTGTTTTCCGATAACCCCTCTGGAAGCGTTTTCTGATGAAGAAACAATTGCCTTTTTACAAATTTTCCGTACCCCACGCACCGCGACGACCCCCCCCCCTCCCCGGTGGGAGTTCGGCCCCCCGTCATCCTCTTTTCCGATAACCCGTCTGTAAACGTTTTCTGATGAAGAAACAATTGCGTTTTTTCAAATTTTCCGTACCCCACGCAGCGGGACGCCCCCCCCCCCGGTGGGAGTTCGGCCCCCCGTCGTCGTCTTTTCCGATGACCCGTCTGTAAACCTTTTCTGATGTACAAACAATTGCGTTTTTTCAAATTTTCCGTACCCCACGCAGCGCGACGACCCCCCCGTGAGAGTTGGGCCCTCGTCATCCTCTTTTCCGATAACCCTTCTGTAAACGTTTTCTGATGAAGAAACAATTGCGTTTCTTCAAATTTTCCGCACCCCACGCAGCGCAACGACCCCCCCCCCCCCGGTGGGAGTTCGGCCCCCCGTCATCCTCTTTTCGGATAACCTGTTTGTAAACGTTTTGTGGTGAAGAAACAATTGCGTTTCTTCAAATTTTCCGTACCCCACGCAGCGCGACGACCCCCCCCCCCCGGTGGGAGTTCGGCCCCCCGTCAACCTCTTTCCCGATAACTCTTCTATAAACGTTTTCTGATGTAGGAACAATTGCGTTTTTTCAAATTTTCCGCACCCCACGCAGCGCGACGACCCCCCCCCCGGTGGGAGTTCGGCCCCCGTCATCCTCTTTTCCGATAACCCTTCTGTAAACGTTTTCTGATGTAGAAACAATTGCGTTTTTCCAAATTTTCCGCACCCCACGCAGCGCAACGACCCCCCCCCCCGGTGGGAGTTCGGCCCCCCGTCGTCCTCTTTTCGGATAACCTGTTTGTAAACGTTTTGTGGTGAAGAAACAATTGCGTTTCTTCAAATTTTCCGTACCCCACGCAGCGCGACGACCCCCTCCCCCTCCGGTGGGAGTTCGGCCTGCCGTCATCCTCCTTTCCGATAACCCTTCTGTAAACGTTTTCTGATGTAGAAACAATTGCGTTTTTCCAAATTTGCCGTACCCCACGCAGCGCGACGACTCCCCCCCCCCCGGTGGGAGTTCGGTCCCCGTCATCCTGTTTTCCGATAACCCCTCTGGAAGCGTTTTCTGATGAAGAAACAATTGCCTTTTTACAAATTTTCCGTACCCCACGCACCGCGACGACCCCCCCCTCCCCGGTGGGAGTTCGGCCCCCCGTCATCCTCTTTTCCGATAACCCGTCTGTAAACGTTTTCTGATGAAGAAACAATTGCGTTTTTTCAAATTTTCCGTACCCCACGCAGCGCGACGACCCCCCCCCCCGGTGGGAGTTCGGCCCCCCGTCATCCTCTTTTCCGATAACCCGTCTGTAAACGTTTTCTGATGTAGAAACAATTGCGTTTTTTCAAATTTTCCGTACCCCACGCAGCGCGACGACCCCCCCCCCGTGGGAGTTGGGCCCCCGTCATCCTCTTTTCCGATAACCCTTCTGTAAACGTTTTCTGATGAAGAAACAATTGCGTTTCTTCAAATTTTCCGCACCCCACGCAGCGCAACGACCCCCCCCCCCGGTGGGAGTTCGGCCCCCCGTCATCCTCTTTTCCGATAACCCGTCTGTAAACGTTTTCTGATGAAGAAACAATTGCGTTTTTTCAAATTTTCCGAACCCCACGCAGCGCGACGACCCCCCCCTCCCCGGTGGGAGTTCGGCCCCCGTCATCCTCTTTTCCGATAACCCTTCTGTAAACGTTTTCTGATGTAGAAACAATTGCGTTTTTCAAATTTTCCGCACCCCACGCAGCGCGACGACCCCACCCCGTGGGAGTTCGCCCCCCTTCATCATGTCTTGGAAGATGGTTTTCAAATTTCCCCAATACCACCCAGCGCGACGCCCCCCCCCCCCCGGTGGGAGTTCGGCCCCCCGTCGTCCTCTTTTCGGATAACCTGTTTGTAAACGTTTTGTGGTGAAGAAACAATTGCGTTTCTTCAAATTTTCCGTACCCCACGCAGCGCGACGACCCCCCCCCCGGTGGGAGTTCGGCCCACCGTCATCCTCCTTTCCGATAACCCTTCTGTAAACGTTTTCTGATGTAGAAACAATTGCGTTTTTCCAAATTTGCCGTACCCCACGCAGCGCGACGACTCCCCCCCCGGTGGGAGTTCGGCCCCCCGTCGTCCTCTTTTCCGATGACCCCTCTGGAAGCGTTTTCTGATTAAGAAACAATTGCCTTTTTACAAATTTTTCGTACCCCACGCACCGCGACGCCCCCCCGGTGGGAGTTCGGCCCCCTTCCCCTCCTTCCTTCTTTTCTTCCTTCTCCTTCCTTTCCTTTTTCTTTATTTTTTCTTTTTTTTTTTTTTTTTTTTTCTTTTATTTATCTCTCTTTTTTCTCCTTTTTTTTTTTTTTTTTTTTTTTTTCTCTCTCTTTCTTTTTTTTTCTCTTCTCCCCCCCTCTAGACAGCTAACAAGAAGCCGCAGTCGGAAAATTTTTAGCATGGTAATAGCCACAAGTCCCAACCTTAACATATGTAAGTTTGACTGCCGAGGCCCCACTTCTCCGACTAGGGTGCCCAAAATAGTCGACCCACCCAAAATCGGACCCTCGGACAACTCCGGACCAAAATTGAAATTTTTTGCTGGTACTCACTATGGACTTTGCGCAGCTACCCCATATTATGCATGTGACATGTCCTAACTCTAAACTATCCAACCATATATTGGATTCCCTGCCATGTCCTCTGGCTTCGCCACCGGCGGGAGTGATTTTTTTTTGTGAACAAATTCACAAAAGAAAAATCACTATCAACTTTGTGTAAAATGCCTCTGGGGCAACCGCTAGGGCAAAAACTAATGCCAAATTCGAGCTCAGCGACCCGAAAAACCTATATAGCACATGTTTTAGGTACCTCAACCCCCTTCTGGCAGACAGTCCGGCCGATGGACCCCGGCCCGGACCCTCCTGCTACTCCAGGGGGTGCTCAGGATCACCTATCTGGACAAAAGCTACCCAAAAACTAATGCCAAATTTGAATTCTACGCACCGAAAAACCTATATAGGCGAGTTTTTATGCTTCTGGGACCTTGAAATAAAATTTTTGGTCAGTCACGTGACCCTGACCCAGGTCACGTGACCCTAGGCCAAGTCACGTGACCATTCCAGATGCGAAATTACTCCGCCAAATTGCTTGTTCTGTGCTTACTAGACCAATAGAACACAAAATAAGTGGATTCCTAGCTTCCTGGTATCAATAATAAGGGTCAAGCATCTTGGCCTGGGTATCCACTTTGGACCCGGGGGCCGAGAACCAAAATTCGAAGTTCAGCCTGTGCAAAAGAAACTTGGGGGTCCAAATTTTTTTACATAATAACACTATAGACTATGCTCTATTTATGCATGAAAAGAAAAATTTCCTAGCTATATCCTGAGATCAGATCCGGTGGTGATTTTTTTTGTGAACAAGTGATTTTTTTTTGTGAAATCGTTCACAAAAAAAAATCCAAAAAAATTTTGTATTACTTTCGCTACACAAGGGCTACCGGCATGAAATTTGCACCATATGTAGAGGGGGTCACTACCGCTCGATACGTACCAAAAGTTTTTCGATCGGACTTCATTTGCGAAATTGCCAGCAAAAATTCGATTTTTGATTTTTTTTGTGAACATTGCTATAACTAAAGCCATGGTAAAAGTAAAAGAAATAGGAGTTCTAATAAAAGGTAGTTCTATCAACGTCTTTCTATTCGTAGCCGTGTGATTGGAAGTCCTATGTCAAAGCTAAAAGGGGGCTATGAATTTTATAGTTGTTGCTGTACAATTGTATGGTAATTTCGCCTTTAAGCGACTCGTGCTGAGCAGTTCACGTGAATAGGATGGACGGAGAAAGTGCCTGTTCCACGCAGCAACATGACCCGACAGCCGTCCCTATTCGGTGCTGAACCCTAGTTTCTATCATTTTCAGCGCCGACTGCATTCCCCTATTCAGCGCTGAACCTAGTTTCTATCATTTTCAGCGCCGACTGCATTCCCTATTCGGCACTGAACCCTAGTTTCTATCATTTTCAGCGCCGACTGCATTCCCTATTCGGCGTTGAACCCTAGTTTCTATCATTTTCAGCGCCAACTGCATTCCCTATTCGGCGCTGAACTCTAGTTTCTTTCATTTTCAGCGCCGACTGCAAAATCTATTGGCATTATTCCGCCGCTGCAACCCTATTCTACACTCTACATGCCCGTCTAGGGCATTTTTCCCTACTTGTCTAATCTGGTTATGAACTTAGGCAACATCAGCTATATACAAAATTGGACTTGTTTAGAACATCGGCTTTTAATTCCTTAGCTTGTTGTTATCTCAGTATAATTAACTCTATTATTGGAGTTTTCGGATTAAAATGCAAATGGTTTTTGCATGATTGAAATATAAATTTTCATCCATTAAATATTGTAAGCCAAAAGTATTTTTCACAAGTTTCAAAGAAAGCCGAAATGCACAATTTCTCCAACTTGAATTAAACAAAATTTCTTCCTTTTAGCTAGCTTCATCAGGATTTTTAAATTTTAAATGACGTTTCTTCAAAAGACTTTTAGAAACCATTGCTATTTGTTCCATCCATAATTTTTTAGTAATTCTGTTGATCTGCGCACTGGATTAATTACTAAACAAAGACCAACAAACTTACGTAGTCCATATTTAAAGTCCAGTTTCGAATTAAACAATTAAAAAGATTAAATTTAAGCTAAAACTGACATTTGATTATACAACAGCGCACTCTATAATTTTGAAATAGCATAGGTCGACGGTAAGGCTTCAATAATTTCAATTCAGCATTAGGTATACTTAAATTTAAAAGTTTCGGCGGTCTTGTGCTATCTAATCTGAGTTATTAAGTATTATTTTTGTTTTATAATATATATATATTAATATTCATAACAACGATAAATTGGACATTATTATTACAAATTCGATACTCTCAACATTCTAAGTAATGCAATAGCGCCGCAGGCGAAAATTTTTGAATAAATCATATTCTGGTTATAAGAGAATCGCAGTTTTTCAAAAAGTTTAAAAGAAGTTTGATAAAATTTTTGAAAATTTTAATAAAATTTTGCTTTTGATAATAGGCTAAAATTGGTTCCGGTTCCGGTACGTTTTTAAAAACCGGAGCCGGACCCGGAACCAAACAGTACCGGACCGGAATTCCGGTCGATCCCTAATATATATATATATATATACATATATCATAGTGGTCGCGGTAGCGACCCCTATAATATGAGTGAAAATGGTCGAATGGCCGTGTAAAGCAAGGCTGCACAGAAGGTGCGCAGATTCCTGAGTACTAAGGTTCGATGCTTTAACTGCTACTGAGGACGGCTCGATATAGTACAGACACACCAATTATATATACAATAGATACGTACCCAAGACAACGGAGGGGGGTCTGGGGGGCAGAGTCCCCCAGAAGTTGAGAAATTTTTTAAATTAACGGCAGAAACGGCATTGAAAAGCTGTATTCCTTTAGCTTTCGTATTGAATATTTCTTGGGTTGTATGGCAACTATTTTTAGGCTCTGACTGCTTTTATCATAGGGGTCGCGGTAGCGACCCCTATAATATGAGTGAAAATGGTCGAATGGCCGTGTAAAACAAGGCTGCACAGAAGGTGCGCAGATTCCTGCGCAGATCCTGCGCAGATTATGTGCGCAAAAAATTGTACGTGTCGAGTTTAGTATATTTGCCAAGTTTCATCCCCGTACCACTTTCCGGTAAAAAGTTACGCCAAAAATCGCTTACGAAAATTGTGTTTTTTCTTTTTTTCCGGTTTCTCGCTTTTGATGTCTCATAAGGGGGCTTTGTAGCTTGAATAACTGCAGATAGAAAAATTTTTCCTATTAAAACCATATATATTCTTGTAGTACTAATCAAAAATAAGAAAATAAGCTAGTTTTTATGCCTCCCGGAGCCGGAAAAAATTTTGGCTGGGGGCCAAAGTCGGCCAAAACGCTAAAATGGCCAAAAAGTATGCTTTAAAGGCGCCTTAATAAGTCAGACTGGGCTATATATGGGGCAATACTGACTATATGGTTAAACAGTACACATATCGGGGTCGTTCAAATGCTATATGATTTTCCGTCTGCGTGCGTAATTTTTCGGTACTGGCCGGCCAAATTTGGTGAATTTTGGATTGAACTTTGAACTTAAATTTTTCGCTTATTTTGCTACATGGGTGGCTCAAATTTTGCATACAAAGGTTTTTTGGGACGGAGAATCGATTCCCCTATCAGTTGTGCTGCCCGAGTAACCCAAGTTGCTGGGCTGGTTCCACTTGACCGTCTGAGGGGTCAGGTCGGTAACCGCTTCCCGGAGGTCCATAGTAGGCTTTACTTAGCCTCTCCAAACTTTGTCTATAGGGGTTTTCTGGTGCGCCCAGCTCATTCCCGGTGTCCGTTTTGCCGTCTGACCCACCCATCTTGCTGTGCTGGTTCCACTTTGCCGTCTGGAGGGTCCGGTCGGTACTGACTTCCGGGAACACCATATAGGACTGTACTTAGCCTCTCAAAACATAGTCAATAGGGGTTTTCTGGTGCGCCCAGCTCATTCCTGGCATCCGTTTTGCCGTCTGATCCACCCATCTTGCTGTGCTGGTTCCACTTTGCCATCTGGAGGGTCAGGTCGGTGGGAGGTCATGGGGTCAAAAATGAAAATTTTCAAAAGTGGTCAAATTTGGTACCAAATGAAAGCCCTAAGCGAGCTGAGCAACTTTTGTCATAGAACTGCATGCTCAAAGTGGCTGCGGAGTGCTGTGGTGGGGTGGGGTGGGGACTTAGGCGATTTTCGGTCAAAAATGAAATTTTTCAAACTTGGTCAAATTTAGTACCAAATGAAAGCCCTAAGCGAGCTGAGCAACTTTTGTCATAGAACTGCGTGCTCAAAGTGGCTGTAGAGTGCTGTGGTGGGATGGGGTTGGGGACTTAAGCGATTTTGGGTCAAAAATAACATTATTCAAAAGTGTTCAAATTTGGTACCAAATGAAAGCCCTAAGCGAACTGAGCAACTTTTGTCATAGAACTGCATGCTCAAAGCAGCGTTTTTTTTTCAAAATCGGATTTCATCAAATTTTCGTCATTTTTATTTTCTGAGCGTCATTTTTATTTGTCCAACGTCAAAAATAAAGTTTTGCAGAAATGCAGTTTTGTTATGATTTTAGGCTATATATATTCGTAATTTTGGTTGAATTTTTACCTTGTTGGCGTGTGTTGCTTCATATTCCGTATTGTCCCGCGAATATATTCTAACTTACGTATATACTCATACAATACATATATATCTGATGTCTATATGTATATGTATATCATGTCTTTGAGCATTAACAATGATGAGAACAACTCGACACAATATGGGGGGTCTGGGGGGCTGCCCCCCAGAAGTTGAAGAAATTTTTTGCTTTTTAGATGAAATCGTCCTTTAAATCTTTAATTCTTTTCATTTTGCACAAACAAGAAATTTTTTAAAAGTTTACCCTTTTTGAAGGGAAAAATAAGAATTTTTTGCTAAACTCGCACGACATTTTAAGCTTTTTCTATCCAAAAATCTCGTAAAAACGTTGGCAATATACGTATATATACGCGCTCACGAAATTTTGTTGAGATGCCTTTTTTTCTGTTTTTCCTGTTTGCTTTTACTTACCTTCAAATCGCAACGACAGGGCTGCCCTCCAGATCCATCCCTAGTAGTTATAACATTTGTACAATAAACGTTCTTAAACATCCTATCCTGGCACATACGTATATATAAGTTCTCATTCCATTCTAGCTGAGATAATCCGAAGAGAAAGTTTTTAAAGAAAATATTCAGCGAAATTGGTGTGAGAAACTTGCATCAAAAAATACAATTGAAGCATGTAGCATAAAGACTCGTAGCCTGTGGCTTTGTATATATATATATATAGATATATATACTGATTGACTGTTCAAACATCGTCGAAGCTCAGGCGCGTAGCCAGGGGGGGGCGAGGGGGGCAGGCCCCCCCCCGAAATCGGAGACACAAGAAAAAGTTTTAACGAGTAGCAGCAGCGCGAATAAATATTTTGAAAAATTTTTGCCTGCGGCGCTACTTTTCAACGGAAATATCTCAAAAAGCTCCAGATTTTGCCTCAAAATTTCCAGCAACTGCTTAGTGGCGGTAAAAGTTTCAGAGCATTTTTAGCTTGCCCCCCTCCGAAATTTTTTTCTGGCTACGCTAGTGTCGAAGCTTAACATCACTAAAACAATATATATAGAGCGGGGGTTTGGGGGCGGCAGCCCCCAAAATTTGAGAATTTTTTGAAAAATCACTGTTAAAACGTAATAGAAACTTTGCATTTTTGGTAAATTTGAGTGCCACTTCCACATTTTGGCTTGGTCATTCTGTCGTCATTTTTATTTTGGCGTCGTCAAAACTATTGTTCATTTCTGCAAACGACGCTATTTTTGACCAAAAAAACCTAGGCTCAAAGTGGTTGTGGAGTGCTGTGGTTGGCTTGCTTGCTACTGTTGAAAGATATCTATACATACCTTCAGGAGCATACATATATAAAATAATAGAAAACAAGAACAAAAAGTGCTCCTTCGTCGCATGTAAAATACATATGAGTCTTCGTAGGCAGGTTGTACATAAGCAAAAACTAGCCTGTAAAATACATATGAGTTCCGTAGGGAGGTTGTAAATTAAGGAAAACAAGTTGCAACCGCTTAACATATGAGCCTGTCCTACAACGAGGCTCATATTGGCGTCACAGTGCATTCCACATTAAAGCCTCATTAAAGAACCTCAGCTTCACCCACATTACGGAAAAATAAATAGACGTTGTGGCTAGGTTTTTTTTGGTCAAAAATAGCGTCGTTTGCAGAAATGAACAATAGTTTTGACGACGCCAAAATAAAAATGACGACAGAATGACCAAGCCAAAATGTGGAAGTAGCACTCAATTTAACAAGAATGCAAAGTTTCTATTACGTTTTAACAGTGATTTTTCAAAAAATTCTCAGCTAGAATGGAATGAGAAAAAAATATACGTATGTGCAAAAAAAATGTTTGATGGTTTAAGAACGTTTATTGCATAAATAACTACTAGGGATGGATCTGAAGGGCAGCTCTGTCGTTGCTATTTGAAGGTAAGTAAAAGCAAACAGGAAAAACAGAAAAAAGGCATGTCAACAAAATTTCGTGAGCGCGTATATATACGTATATTGCCAACGTTTTTACCAGATTTTTGGACAGAAAAGCTTAAAATGTCGTGCGAGTTTAGCAAACTTTTCCCTTCAAAAAGGGTAAACTTTTAAAAAATTTCTTGTTTGTGCAAAATGAAAAGAATTAAAGATTTAAAGGACGATTTCATCTAAAAAACAAAAAATTTCTTCAACTTAGACCCCCCACATTGTGTCGAGTTGTTCTCGTCATTGTTAATGCTCAAAGACATGATACATATCTATATACATAGACACCAGATAAATGTATTATATGAGTATAGAGGTCGGGGAAAAAAAACCAACCCGCAAGTGGTGGGGAAAAAAACCAACCCCCCGTTTGGGCGATGGGGATGAGCTAGCGGGCTCAAATTTTGCATGCAAGTTGGTAGGGCCCATCCCACCTACCATACCAAATTTGAGCTAAATCGGACCACTTTTGAGCATTTTGTGACATTTTGAAAATTTTGGCATTTTTGACCCCCCAAAAATTCAAAATTTGCCTATTTTTGAAGGCCTGTAAAAAATTTTCCATAGCAGTTAGATAATAACTTTTAATAGTTTCTATGAGAACAACATGTGCTCTTTCCAAAAATGTCGGTCTCGCCTTCCTGCGATGCTTGGCAAGCTGCCAGCAGAATTTTTACTAAATGGGAAAAAAAACCAAGGGGTGGGAAAAAAACCAATTTTTGCTTTTGCTGCCAAACTCCCAAAAATGGTTCTTAGTTGCTCAAAAGTCATCCACATAGCAAGTTTAATGCGTTCTTTCACGTGAACAGCTCAAAATTGCATTTGGACTTGGCAATTTTGTGCTAGCCGGTAAAAACCTCATTTCGGCGGATCGGCTGTTTGGCTCAGCTAAAGCGGCCAAAAAGTACTCTGGGACAAAGAAATACGCGAAAAAACACTGAAACAACGTTTATTTTAATTTATTTCATCGAATTTCGAAAGATTTAAAAATTTTTGCATTTTAACATAGAAACTGGCAAATTTGATGAAACCTAGCCAGTTGATGCTGCAAATTTTGATGTTTGATTTTCTCACTTATTATAAGGAATATCGCAAAAATAACTGCAGATATGAAGTCAGCGACGCCGATTTTACCTGTCGCATGCATAAAATCGCTAATATGAGTTACCCTGACCGAATACTGGGGTTGGTTTTTTTTTCCCATCGGTTGGTTTTTTCCCCGCCATTGGTTTTTTTTACCCCGGCTAATTAACCGTTAATTACTAATTAACGACAGGACCTAGAGAGGCGATTTATATACCAAAATGACAGTCTAGACAGGGCTTGATAAGAAAATAATTTATAGCCGGATTGCTCCACTGGGTAGTTCTGCAGAGTCCAAAAAGTGACTACCTTGGTTTTTTTTCCCCGACCTCTATACGTAAGTTAGAATATATTCGCGGGACAATGCGAAATATGAAGCAACACACGCCAACAAGGTAAAAATTCAACCAAAATTACGAATACAGCCTAAAATCAAAACAAAACTGCATTTTTGCAAAACTTTATTTTTGACGTTGGACAAATAAAAATGACGCTCAGAAAATAAAAATGACGAAAATTTGATGAAATCCGATTTTGAAAAAAAAACGCTGCGTTGTGGCCCAGAAGAAATGGACTGAAGTGAACTACGACTGCTCAAGCTGAACTGTACATGCAACCTGATGTTTCCTGAAACACTATGGCACACCTAATATTTCGCGATACGCTGTGGTACACGGTACACCTAATGCATTCTCGAAACACTTTCACATTATACACGCGCAGAATGCGTTCCCACTTGGCTGTGAGTGAGCGCCTCATGACGTACCGTATTGAGCATATGCACACTATAATGACTGATAAACAAGCTATGTGAAGGACAATTTGTAATGAAAAGCTTTATGCAGTATATATGTATTTATATAAAAGTAAAAAATATATATGTGCAAATTATTTGTATTATGACATACGCCAATATGAGCCTTGTTGTAGGACAGGCTCATATGTTAAGCGGTTGCAACTTGTTTTCCTTAATTTACAACCTCCCTACGGAACTCATATGTATTTTACAGGCTAGTTTTTGCTTATGTACAACCTGCCTACGAAGACTCATATGTATTTTACATGCGACGAAGGAGCACTTTTTGTTCTTGTATATATATAGTTCTCTATTTATCACATTACATGGTTTTTAGTGTTCAAAAATAACGTAACAGAACAGCATACAATGTAGGTGTCTGGGTTGATTTAAGCAAAAATATGTGGGGTCGAAAAGTGGGAGGATACAATGGGCCAGAAATGCTGTATAAATCGCCTGTTTTCCACATATATACACTGTTATAAGTATGCTTAAAAGTGCTCTAAAATGAAGTGTTTGAAATAAAACAGGCGATTTTGCTCACATTTCCGGCGAAGCCGGAAAAATTTGGAAAATTTTGATTAAAAATCCTAAAAATTGGGCTAATTCTGGGGACCTTCGGGTGAGTGGGGAGGGAAGTCCAAAAAATTGGGGGGGCCTAGTGGGGTGGGGGATGTTAGGGAAGTTTTGAGGTATAACCCCCAACCATTTTCTAAACCACCCCCGCTCAAGGTTTTTTTTTAGGCCATAGCTTAGGCCATGGCCTAAATTTATGAGTCGATGGCCTAAAGAATTTTGGCCGTTGAGGCCATTTGGCCTAAATTTTTCGACGAAAACCCAGTTAAATTTTATTGATTTTTAAGCAAAAACACCAATTTTCCAAAAAATTTTCGCGCCTTCGGCGCGAATTAAAGCGTTTCCACTTGTATTTTTGGGCTGCGCCAGCTGCCAGCTAGTTACATTGTCCATTTGCACTTATAAATAAATACACAGTCTAGTTATAATTTCATTTACTATTCTAAAGATTTTAGTATGAAGCTATTTTTAGTATGTAGTTTAACTTTATTTCTGTTAGTTTAATTTTTTTCTTTCTTTGGTTCTCTATACTCGTGTGTTCCTATCTGTTTTAATTTTCAATAAAAATTTATTAATTCATTAATACTTCAGTGCACTAGTATATATATATTTCTATGCTAACAACGTTCTGTTTCTGCCATTTTGAGGTAAAAACGTAGCTTTTCTGGTGTGTTAAACAGTGACGATAGCGATTTTTGTTGTTAAACAGCGATTTTTGAATATATAACGCGTGAATACATGATAACGTAATTTTAACAATGCGAACAATACCGCACAACCTAAAAATTGACAAAATTTGGATGGCCTAAATTTTTTGGCTGATGGCCTAAAAAATTTGAGTCGTTGAGGCCATTTGGCCTAAAGTTCGGCGACCAAAAAAAAACCCTGCCCCCGCTATATATCACGCCCCTGCATAATAACAAACGGTAACCTGTTGAAACCAAGGAAAGATACGTAGGTAATCTGATTGATAATCTTGTGTGTTTGAGTGAGACCAGCTTTAAGCCTCCAAAGTTTAAGACGGGCCTTCGTAGGAACTAGTGTGGGCACTTTATATCCGGATATCCAGATAATCATAGGGGTCGCGGCAGCGACCCCTATAATATGTGTGAAAAGTGGCTGGAGACAGTGTAAAATAAGCTGCGCAGAAGCTGCGCAAAATCCTGCGCAGATCCTGCGCAGATTTCATGCGCAAATTGTAGAGCACATCGAGTTTAGTATGTCTGTGATGTTTCAGCCCCGTATCACTTACCGTTCAAAAGTTGCGCCCCGGACCGGTTATGGCGGCGATGTTTTTTTTTCGGTTTCTCCTATTTGATGGTTGTATTGTACATAATGTTCGCCGCTTTCACGTGATCTGCAGCGGTGGGCCAACCTAAAGGGCTATGGGGTCTAGTAGTACCCTCTAAAGAATTTAAGAATCACAACTTTTTTTGCGCCGCAGCTGCGCCACAGCGCCGCAGTGGCGCCGCAAAGTCGGCTCATAGCGAAAAGTGACCATTTTTGTGGTCGTCGCTCAGGTCGAACGTTACGAGCTGGAGCTGATTTCTTTTTATATTCAGAAATTACATATATTGAACTAACTAACGGTCCAGGTTGCGTTTCTCTATCACTTCCCTAGCGACCACAGTGGCCCGTCAAAGATGGCGAAAATTCGAAAAATGAAAAATCGAAAGTTCTCGCTATCTATTTAACTTTGAACGCTCAAATCTTCCATACAATGGTTTTCTGGCACGGAGAATCGATTCCCGCAGGCAGTTTTACCGTCAGACCCACCCATCTTGCTGGGCTGGTTCCACTTTGCCGTCGGGAGGGTCAAGTCGGAAACCGCTTCCTGGAGGTCCATAGTAGGCTTTACCTGGCCTCTCAAAACTTTGTCTATAGGGGTTTTCTGGTGCGCCCAGCTCATTCCCGGTGTCCTTTTTGCCGTAGGGCTCATCCATCTTGCTGTGCTGGTTCCACTTTGCCGTTGGGAGGGTCAAATCGAAAACCGCTTCCTGGAGATCCATATTAGGCTCTACCTGGCCTCTCAAAACTTTGTCTATAGGGGTTTTCTGGTGTGCCCAGCTCATTCCCGGTATCCGTTTTGCCGTCCGACGTACCTATTTTGCTGGGCTGGTTCCACTTTGCCGTTTGAAGGGTCAGTCGGGTGGGGGGTCAAGTGGTCGAAAATAAAATTTTTCAAAAGTGGTTAAATTTGGTACCAAATGAAAGCCCTAAGCGAGCTGAGCAACTTTTGTCATAGAACTGCATGCTCAAAGTGGCTGTAGAGTGCTGTGGTGGGGTGGGGTGGGGACTTAGGTGATTTTCGGTCAAAAATGAAAGTTTTCAAAAGTGGTCAAATTTGGTACCAAATGAAAGCCCTAAGCGAGCTGAGCAACTTTTGTCATAGAACTGCATGCTCAAAGTGGCTGTAGAGTGCTGTGGTGGGGTGGGGTGGGGACTTAGGTGATTTTCGGTCAAAAATGAAAGTTTTCAAAAGTGGTCAAATTTGGTACCAAATGAAAGCCCTAAGCGAGCTGAGCAACTTTTGTCATAGAACTGCATGCTCAAAGTGGCTGTAGAGTGCTGTGGTGGGGTGGGGTGGGGACTTAGGTGATTTTCGGTCAAAAATGAAAGTTTTCAAAAGTGGTCAAATTTGGTACCAAATGAAAGCCCTAAGCGAGCTGAGCAACTTTTGTCATAGAAGTGCGTACCTAAAGTGGCTGTAGAGTGCTGTGGTGGGGTGGGGACTTAGACGATTTTGGGTCACAAATGAAAATTTTTAAAAGTGGTGAACTTTGGCATCAAATGAAAGCCCTAAGTGAGCTGAGCAACTTTTGTCATAGAACTGCATACCCAAAGTGGCTGTAGAGTGCTGTGGTGGGGTGGGGTGGGGACTTAGGCGATTTTCGGTCAAAAATGAAAGTTTTCAAAAGTGGTCAAATTTGGTACCAAATGAAAGCCCTAAGCGAGCTGAGCAACTTTTGTCATAGAAGTGCGTACCTAAAGTGGCTGTAGAGTGCTGTGGTGGGGTGGGGACTTAGACGATTTTGGGTCACAAATGAAAATTTTTAAAAGTGGTGAACTTTGGCATCAAATGAAAGCCCTAAGTGAGCTGAGCAACTTTTGTCATAGAACTGCATACCCAAAGTGGCTGTGGAGTGCTGTGGTGGGGTGGGGTGGGGACTTAGACGATTTTGGGTCCAAAATAAAATTTTTCAAAAATGGTCAAATTTGGTATCAAATGAAAGCCCTAAGTGAGCTGAGCAACTTTTGTCATAGAACTGCGTCTTTATTTTCTCAATTTTAAGGATAGACACAGGCCATCACACACATATTATCCTCCTTTGTGCGGAGCATTTTTGTTACTTGTTTTTATATATGGATAATATCCGATTTGAAAAAAATATCCGGATATCCGTGTACATTTCAGACAAAGTAATGACAATTAACAAAACAAAACTATTTTTAATAAAAATTTTCGAAAAATTTAAAATATTTTTCAAAACTTTCTCTAAAAATATTTTTGAAACCAAGTTTTGTGGCTTGGCTGTATGATAAAAATGTATATACAGCGTACCGAAAGATTCACAGAAAAATTGAAACTTTCACTGCAAAATGAAAGATTTTCTAGAACTTGAGTTTGGAATAGGCGGATAACCGGATATCCGTTAACGCAAAATAGGCGGATATCCGGATATGAAAAAATATCCGGTGCCCATCACTGGTAGGAACCGTCTGAATCTCTTGAATTAGCCTCATTGTCTCCACTAAGTTTCTCTATGTACGTATACAGTATAGCTCAAAACAAAGTTAATTTTTTGCGAAGTTCGCAAAACTAGCGACATTTCGCTAAATTTTAAATTATCTGAATTTGAAGTTCGCTAAAGTTTAGCGAAGTTTGAAGGTACTTCGCTAAATTTTTTGCGAACTTCATTAAATTTAGCGAAATGTCGCTAATCTTCGCGAAGTTCGCAAAGTTTGCGAACTTCGCAAAAAATTAACTTTGTTTTGAGCTATATATACTGTAGGCCACATTGTTTTCGGTATTGGTCAGTTAATTTTCTGGTTTGTTTTGATTCCAGGATGTTGTTGTCTCGTCACGACAATGGATTTGCAATGGCACTTTGGTTGCTGTGTGCTTCTCTGTCTGCAGTGCATCTGACTGAGATCAACATGAAGAAGCTGTTACTGTAGCCAGCCCTGTACACTATGGCACTGTCATCGGACAGTACTACATCTGCTTCTGGATCAGCCGTTCCCTCTACCTCCACCGCCTCGAGTGGTGCCCTGACCCGGTCAGCGCGCGTCTATCGCGAGTATCTGGCCGGCTGTTTGGCCGCCATGGCTGACGTGTCCTTCATCTACCCGGTGTCGAAGGCCATCTTTCGTCAACAGCTGCACGGAGTGTCCTTCCAGGTGGCCTGTGCCCAGCTGGTCGGGGAGGGGAGTCGACACCTGTACCGGGGCCTTCTGCCGCCCCTCATTCAGAAGATGTCCACTCGTGCGTTGATGTTTGGGACCTATGATCATTATTTGAGGTAGGTATTTGACTGCAGTAAGCTCAGCTGTTACATATGTTAGGGGTGTTCCTAAACTTCGACAAGAGTTCCCGGCCAACATTGAGAAATTTTTAAAGATTGTGGTTAGTGATGGATGGGCACCGGATTTTTTTCATATCCGAATATTTTGCGTTAACGGATATCCGGTTATTCGCCTATGCAAAACTTATATATTTCAAAAATGTTTTCTATTTTACGGTTAAAATTTAAATTTTTCTGTAAATGTTTCGCTGCGCTGCGAACTTCTATCAATATGCCAAGCTACAGCCTTCGTTTTAAAAATATTTTCAGAAACTTTTTGATGGTAAAAATTTGCTGAATTTTCATGACTTTGTTTCAAATGTGTAATATATGTATAAAACTGATATATATAGTCAATCGGGGAAAAAAGCCACGTCAAAATTTCGGGAAAAAAAGCCACGATCACTGTGGCCTAACGGGTGAAGCTATTGCAGTAATATTTGGCATGTAGAATGACGACCTCAATATAAGCCCACATGCCGATTTTTAGCTTTCTAGCTCTCCTCTATAGTCAATGGCAGGGTCGACATTTTTTGGAAAACTTTATTCCTGAAAAGGCGGGAAAACGGTAATGTTTCAAAAATTCATAACTTTCGTGTCAATAGTGCTATCTGAATAATTTCTATTGCAATCAAGTGGGAACATGTCTGGCTTTGTTCGCGTACAAATGTAAACAATTCAGGACGTCACGTGGTCTCTGCGCAGGTGTGGCTTTTTTCCCCGATGATTTTGACCTATCGGGAAAAAAAAGCCAGTCGCTTGCGAGACCCATAGTGAACAGTTTTCTGGATTTCTGGCATCATAACTATTTTGAAAATAATCAGCAATTCAAGTTTACAAAGCCATACCGTTTTTAGGTGGACAGTCCCTGAAATGAGCAACTTTTGGACTAATATGTCATGTCAGTCGTTTTGATCGCTACACTCCACATTTCATCCGGAAACTGGCACATTTGGCCAAAAAGAGCATTACGAATTCATTGGAAAACACTATTTTGTGGTTACCCTTCGTTTTAGCAAGTTTTTGAAAAATTTGTATGTTTACCTTACGTATATTTGATGAAACCTAGCCAGTTTATGCTGCAAATTAAAAAGTTGTACTTAATGCTTTACGAAGCCAATTTGCCTCGGTAAACAACAAATCTAGGGTAAATAAGTGACACTGAACACGATGGAACACTCAGAATTGGTCTACGGCTTCAGGATATGCTTCGACCAAAGTGGCTTTTTTCCCGATGAGTGGCTTTTTTTCCCGATTTTGGCTTTTTTTCCAGGAAATAAATCACAAAGTACTCTCTATTGCTACAGTCTAGAGGAGTCATTAATACATGAAAATAATCCGTAGGGGTTGCCATTCTTCAAACTACAAGAATTTTCCCAAAATTCCAAACAATGAGTTTTTCACGTCCAAAAGTTTGAAAAAATAGCGTTTTTTCCCGATTGACTATATATATATACGTTTCCGGACATTTTCCTCAAATCGGATATTATAATTGAAAAATTATCCGGATATCCAGTGCCCATCCCGTCACTAATTGTGGCAGATTTTGTGGTAAAAACACGAAACTTCAGTAAAAATCTTTCGCGAAACCGGATAATTTGGCACTCTCAACTACGTTTTCAGGGCGAAATTTTGTATTAGAGGGTGCTCCTACTTCTTACAAAAATGACCTCCCTAGGATAATAAACCCAGCTGCTGAACAACGACATCCTTGCTGGGAAACTGGGCTGAGAGGATGTATATACACAGGCCCGCACCCAGGATTTTGAAATGGGGGGTCCAAGGTAAAACGTAACGGGGGGTCTGGAGGCGGAGCCTCCCAGAAGTTGAAGAATTTTTGCATTTTTGCCCAAAAACAGTACATTGGACGTTTATTTCTTGCAGAAAGTGAATTATCGCGCCGAAGGCGCGAAAATTTTTTCAAAATAGCTGTTTTTGCCATAAAAATAGCACAAATTTCCCATTTTGTCATCCCAAAAGGGGGGTCTAGACCCTTTGAACCCCCCCTCTGGGTGCGGCCTTGGATGTACATATATATACAGTTGGATTGGTTTTTCCGGAAAAAAGATTTCATTTACCCAATGCAGGGGCGTATCCAAGGGTGGGTCTATTGGGTTACTGACCCTCCCTTTTCGAAAATTTGAAACTTTTAGCCCTTTTGGTGCAAATTCGGCCATTTCTTGGAAAAATTGTGGCTTGGACGCCCTCCTTTTAGGGTCGGCCCCCTTCAAAATCCTGGATACGTACCTGACCCAGTGTGCTAAACGTTGCGCTAGTATTTTTTCATGCATAAGATGCCGCTAAGGCTGTGTTTGGTAGCCCCACAGAACTAACGCAGTTATATATATATACTCAAGCTTTTAGAAAGGCTCCAGTATTCAGTAAAGGTATCAAATCTTTTGAACAGATGATTCTTTAAACTATCACCATCACCACCCCATCGGAGTAAAACTGGAAAAAAGAAAAACCTTTTTTCAGCCTTTTTTCCTCGTCAATTCCAAATCTACCGTTGCCTAAAACTATTGTAGCTCATAAAATTCAGTCGAAGTTAGTCGGAAATTGTATGAAAAGTTTGGATGAATGTTTAAAATTTGGTGTTAATGTCTGAGCATTTCAAAATTCTTTAGTGGTTGTGGTGGGGGGCCAACATTTTAGTGGGGATCCGATAAGTGGAGCCGCCCCCACGCTCTAAACCTGCTGGCTGATTACGTTCGATTGTCTTGCCGGTTCCAATTTAAAACTTTCGGTAGTTTTGTTTTTCATGTTTCAGGACAAAATTGGCTCTCTCCTGTTCGGACTAAGGGCTTCGGCTTTAGTGACTGCAGCCGGGCGTTTTTCATGTATATATATTTCTTTATGTTTCAGAAAGATGGGTGTAGAGCATTCCGGTCGTGAACGATTTTCCCTTCGCCACGCGGGCGCCGCCTTTCTGGCCGGTTCCACGGAAGCCTTGCTCTGTCCGCTGGAGCGGGTTCAGACCCTGCTGCAGAGCTCAGCCTATCACGGCCTGTTCCGCAATACGCTGGGCACCTTCTGGACCCTACGACACTACGGGCTGGTGGAGTACTACAGGGGGCTCCTGTGTATCCTGATTCGCAACGGCCCGTCCAATATCATCTTTTTCGGTCTCCGGGGCCCGGTCAAATCCCTCGTTCCCGAATCCCTAGGCGGTCGAACCCTGCTGGCTGATTTCATTTCGGGTGCGGTGCTGGGCGGTGCTCTGAGCACCATCTTTTTCCCCATTAATGTGGTCAAGACCCGAACGCAGTCGGTACTGGCTCAGCCGTTCCTGAATCCCCTACAGGTCCTTGCGCTGATCTGGCGTGAACGCGGTCGCAGCCTACGTGCCATGTTCCGCGGCGTTAGCATGAACCTTACCCGTTCCTTTCTGTCCTGGGGTATCACCAATTGTGCCTATGAGATTGTGGACGGATACCTGAAGGAATTATGATGTCAACTTGAGGCGGGGATGGGGATTGCTTTCCCCCCACAATAGGTGCTGCTTATATAGGTTTGATTGAATATAATATATTCTTTGTATTTTAGTCTGTTTTTTGTGTGCTTAAACATGCATATATGCATTTAGTTGACAATTTTATGTGCTTTTTATATATACACGTACGTTAGAATACGTGTATATTATGCCCATCTCAGTATTTGGTAATTCTTTCTTTAACCGAAAAGAAGAAGAAGGAGCTTCATTTTTCCAGTTCATCGTTACCGGTATATATAGTCTAGAAACTTGTACGTATCATGTTCCTCAAGAATGCTTTGTAGAATTAAATTCCCAGGTTTGTATTTAGGCCCACGATATACTGCTCATTTATTCCTAGCCCTATGCACGTCACTTTTTGTAGCCTTCGTACATGTCTTGTTTTTTATTGTTTTGCAGGAATATCAAATTTTGTGCTTATAATTGTTTTATTATTGGCGTAATTATTGCTCTGTCAGCGGGTACATTCCATTGAAAACCGAACCGATGCGTGTTTGTGGGCTTAGTTTTTGCATCCCCCGTCTTATTTCCAGATTATTATTATTATTATTATTATTATTTGTGTTTTGTAGATGGAAATCTTTCCAAAATTTTCCAAACTTTATTTAATTTAATCCTCAGTAGTTACATAGCGCGCTTTATGATAGCAGGTCTGTATCAATCTTACAGTACGCGAATTGGCAGTTTTTGTTCTTTATTTTGTTTTTGGGATCGAATTCTCTAAGCTGTTCTAAGTTAGTTAGGATTATCTTTATGTTGTATATAGTTTTCATACACTATATATTCTGTTTTGCATGATTTGTCGCAACATTACTGTCTCCATTGTAGATTTTCTGTATGCCAAAATTTTGTTGGCTAATCTATGTATAATGTATAGTTGTAAACGTAACGTAGTTAGTATATTTCGTTAATTTATTGTTGCGTTTCTTCCATAACTTTGATTTTATGTAATAATTGTTCAGTTTTTTATTATGTAATCATTAATAAATTCAGCTGGTGCTTTTGTGCAGTTGGTTAGCAGTCAGTCATTGAAGTGTGGTATGTTTTTGTAGTTTTTTAGGAAGTCTTGCTGCTGTTCGCCAGTCGTCGCTGAACTTGGAACGGTTTTTTCTTGAATCTACGCGTAGGTTTTCTCTTTTGATTAATGAAAATTTGAATTCTGACATTGTGACACCTAATAGCCCACAGACCTTGGCCGCGTTGTCACTGGTCCTCCAAAGGGCTAGAAGCGCTCCGTGGATCAGGCTTGATCGTCTATTTTAGAATTGGGTTTCAGCAGGTTCTAAAAGCGACGAGTGCTGCTATCCGCCACTTTTAAGGTGCGATCATAGTCGCGATCGCATATAGACGCGCGTCGACGCATCAGATTGTAACATGCCGTTTTAACCGTTTACAAATTGTAGCGTATTCATGCTCAGGAACGCATTTTACGTACGCCCGTCTGCTTGCGTCTGGAAGTTGGAACTATGAATGCACCTTTAGGCTAGGAATGTCGTCAGCTAAGAGAGTCAGTTTAGAAAGCTTCGGAATGGCCCCTAGACAGCTCCCACATACATATCGCAAATCAGGACGTATACTTTAAAAGTCTTGGTAAGAGCACCTTTTCACTAGCTTTGTCAACCCTGTGATTTACCCAAGCTTAGTTCATCGACCGTAAACCGGCCCGTCCAGGAAACCCAAGTCCCTGGTCTCGGCTCAATACCCTAAGGCCCGGATTTTTAGGTTCTAACCTAGTTAAAAAAATGAAATTTGTACACCGCCAGGCATCCGAAAAATTCGGGCACCCGGCGGGGTTCGAACCCGCGTCTTCTGCTTAACGCGCAGCCGCTCTAACCAACTGAGCCACAGCCCACAGGTGCTTCAGTAGAAAGAGCGGAAGACCGAATACGAACCCAATGTGTACAACTTTTCAACGCACATGTGCATTGCACAGCACACTGCAAGTGGAGCGAGATAACTCAATACATGGTATGCATACTACTTGAATAACTTGATACAAAAATTGTCTGATATAAATATTGTTTGGATCTTCTTCCGAGTTTTTGTAATCAAAAATATGTTTTTTACAAAAGTGGTACAAACGGGGCGCAACCACTATAAGGAAATTGCGCTTCAGAAGGGCCAGTGGTCATGAATCGAGCTCATAAAGGGAGGTCCGGATTTCGATCAAAAACCCAAGTCTACAAGGCACAAGTCGGTTCATTTGTGATGTAAGTTTACTAGTAACATCTTTTCTTCCCGCAATTCCATACAAATCTGGTAACAAAGCAAGGCTGCTGCTTTCTGGGAACAAAATGTATTCCTGGGACAGACAGGGATACGAACTCCTTCTAGCTTGGTGCGACTGTAGCCTCGGTAGCTCAGTTGGCAGAGCGTCGGAGCGTTCATCCGAAAGTCGTGGGTTCGAATCCCACCCGAGGCCCGAATTTTTCGGGCCTCTTGTGCTGAAGTGGCAATTTCATTTCTTACATTACTACATTAGGACGACTTCAGTGTATACTATAAACATTTGTTAAACATAGATGGATCCTTTGTTTTACACTAGAACCGATTCTGTGTTGATGATGGTCTTTAGCATACATCAACAATTTAATTGACTATAATAAAGCATTTAAACTACACAGTAATTAAAGACAAATGAAAGCCCTAGTATTAAGGTCACAGTGAGTGGGTGATTGGTCCATCCCAGAGCTGTGGCGGCAGTTGAGGTATAGCATCCGGTGGCATTGCAACCTTTGACGCAAAGTTCGTAGATTGGTGGCACGCGAGATTGGGTAGATTTGGTTCCATCATGGTCACTGGTGGTGGGGGATGTGGCAAAGATACGACAGGGCTGAAGGTCCAACTCGGAGCCGCACTGGCGCCACATGACTGTGTGAATGCCTAAATAAATAACAAAACATTCTGGGAAATATTAGGAAATTAACTGTCGGCTTGGGAGCTTTGACAATTCTCTGTCAGTGTGGATTCACGTGGCACGATGTCGTATTGGGATCGGACCACCAGCTAGCTTACTATTAATGCTAAAGTTAAGTTTACTATTAAGTATAAAGTTACTATTAAGTTAAAGTCTATGACTCAAGTGACACTATGTACACAAACGGTTGCTCGATAAATTCTTGCCGAAGGTCTAGATTTTAGGTTCTCGGAGTTCATAATAGCTTTATTTCATTGTATTTCATATTAGGTCTATTCTAATTTTATTTGATAAGGCCGCCAATACAACTGCCGAAAAGCTGCCAATGAAATTCTGAGGAACGCACCCGGTCTACTGCTATCCCTGGACCAGTAAGTGAGACAGAGGGTGTGATTGAGATTCGGACAGACGGACTTCATGACGAGGCCCTCCAGACAGCGCAGTCGTTCCTCCTGATTGAAGTAGTATCGCTCGCACTGGATGCAGTCCAGACCCTCTGAAACAAGAATTGATCTGTTAAGATGGTGATTCCTTTTTGGAGATAAAGACGACTTTGTTGTGGCGGGCTCAATTTGAAAACTGACGCAGCAGTTAAGGAACAGGTTCCTGCACTATAGCGTCTCGACAAGTTGACAGGTTTCTGCTAGTGTTATTTCAGTAACCGATTTTAGTTTCAGTTTCAGTTTCAGTCTGCGGTCCAAGACGGTTTCAGTTTCAGTTTCAGTTTCAGGTCTCCTCCCAGAATAGTTTCAGTTTCAGTTTCAGTCGGGATCTTAAAATAATTTCAGTTTCAGTTTTAGTTTCAGTCGGAGTTTCAGTTTCAGTTCATTCGAAAAATTGCAGTTCCCAGCCCTGAGACATACTAAAATGCATAAATTTATGATTATTTATACTCCTACAGCAGAGGTGATTTGACCGAATCCGAAAGGGCTGCGGACAGGGAACTACGAGCAGAATTGTTTCGTCGCAGGGAGATCGAAAAGAAAGATTTGATCATCAGACGTGGGATTATCATGGAACGCCCGCCCAAACCTGATCCCGAAGGAGTCAGGGATGACCCAACTACTGGATCTGGTGGCTCTGCTGGGCCTAATCCTAACAATGATCCACCGAATTCGGATTCGGAAAACGCCTAGTAGCCAATCAATGTAATCCTAAGAATTGTTTGGTAGAGTTTGTATTAACAAACGTTCGTAGAATAAGAAATAAAATACCTGAATTTTGCTATGAAGTATCTTGTAATGTTAATTCTCTTTACTGTATTACTGAAACTTGGTTATCTTGTAATTTTGTTGATACATCTTTTGATACCATTTTAACTTCGCATGCCATTATACGCTCGGATGATTCGACTAGAAAAGGTTGGGGTGGTGGGGTTTTGATTCTTGTACCTAAATTTTTGAAATTTAATATTATTGAAATCGTCAGTAATGAATGTTTCGAAGCAATATTTTGCGACATCTTTCTTGGAAAAGATAAGATTTTTAGATTGTCTGTGGTGTACCGAACACCTGCTGTGGCCAAAGCTATTGCCACACCTGTTCTGGTATCCAAACTTGTTGAACATTTTGATAATGACTTGCTTAAATTTGTTCTTAGTGATTTTAACTACCCAATGATTAATTGGTCTGATGCCGATAGCCTATCTGAGTCTGATCGTGATTTCTGTATTGCAATGTCTCAACTAGGGTTTACTCAATGCGTACATTCTCCAACTCATGAAGACGGAAATATTTTGGATCTAGTTTTTACCAATAATATGGACTTTATCTCAAATATTAAGTATATGTAAAGAAAACGAAAAAAAATAAGGGATTTTGAATTGCCTTCTAAAAGACTTCAGAAGTTGTGTCGGAAAAACGATGTAAAAAGGATGTTTCCTGCCTAGTTGTTTGATGGT
>JASAND010003325.1:0-16265 GCA_030248195.1 Trissonchulus latispiculum | reverse complement strand
AACTTAGCCAACCAAAATGTGGTACGCAATGTAACTATTAGCAATATAAAAGTACGCTGTTGCGTACTATAGCGTGAAAGTAGTTATTTTGTGCGTACCTTCGCACACAAAAGTATAAGACTTAAAAATTTCGGGGGCAGGTTTAGATAAGCGCATCTATAGCTAACCAAAATAAAACATTTACCATCAAAGAAGTTTTTATTTTCTTGAGCCATTCAGATTGATAGCAGATTATCATCCCCCTATCTAAATTTTTCATAGGTAGCACTTTTGTGATAATTTCTGCCTAAACTACATCGTAATGTCACCTTAGGATCGAAAAGAACAGTTCTAAGTCTAAAGGTGCTGGGGTAGTTTCCTTTGGGGATATCCCTCCCAAAAATTTTAACAAAACCCCCCGCCCCGCCCCGGATGTTTTGATATACTCCCCGCCCACAACTTTCGGCGAATCGCTTTAAAACGTTGTACAAACGAATAAAAGGTTAAAAACAAGCCCTATGTTGAAGGAAAAAGTTCTAAAATATAGAAAATTTAACATTCTGTATCATTTTTCCATTTTTCTGAGGTACAAATTCGGGAGGGCGGGGGCCGGGGGGTTGGGTAAGGGTAAGCCCTAAATGTCGGGGGTTCGAATACGAAATTTCCAAAATAATACCCCCACAGGTGTTGCTGAGCAAAAAATCTTGGGGGGGAGGACGGTGGTTTAATTTATCAAAAATAAAATAAATTTGTCATTTTGTAACACCCAGAATTTTTGACGTCTCTACTTCTTGTCTACCCTCCTCTTCCATAGGTGTCCTTGAGAAAACGTAAGGGGTGGGGTTGGGGTCGCCAAAATATTGTCAGCCGATTTCAGGTGGGGTGGGGATTTTTTCCGTGCGAATTTTTCTGGTTTAAACTTTTGAGGAAAAATGTAGAGAAGTAACTTTTCGTACTTTTAGGATAATTATGAGGATTTTTTAGGAGGATAATTTTTTTAATATGTGTTTAGTAATTTACTGTATCTGTTCATTGTCTTATTTAATGCAGATCCTTCCCCAGCCAGTTCCTTTTCTCCCTCCGCCAACTGGTGGAGGGGGGATATCGCGGCAAAGTGAACATATTGATGGTATTTTTAGGGTTTTTCTCGGAGGAGGGCTTCCCAGGGGGTAAAAAATGTTGGGAGGAAACCCCCACCCCAAATCTCCGTTTCAGCTAAGCCATGACAGTGAAAAAACACCTGTGCTTCTACATGAAGGCTTGGTTTGTTTCTGTTTAGGTATGAGTTCTAACATCATTATCCAGAGTATTTTGCATCATGTGGTGTTAGTTTCTAAAGCTGCATAAGCATAAGTAGACTTGCTTCTACTTGTTTTTAAACTGTGCAGCTTTAGAAAGTTTCTGATGCATGAGTTTATATATGCTGATTTTGATTATCCCTAATAATCTATTCCTGATCAAATCTCTGTCATCTGATCTCCTCGGTTTGTGGGTATGTATATTTGGTGATTTTTGCGTGATTAGCTATTAATTTATGATGTTGTATGTTGTATGAGAAGCTAAAAGGGGAATTGGGTTATGGTAATCTCCCCAAATAGGAGAAGGCAAATTTGGTGGGGGATATACATATAGGATAAGCCGTTTAATTGCACTATTTATCAATGCTTATGTATATATAGGGTATTTTTTACAGGGACAGGAGGGGGGAATTGCCTTCCCCCTGAAATCGCCCCTCCCCTGGATTTTTGCCAAACTGCAATGCAAAATACGCCACAATATGTACCAGTTCAGTTCAGTTAGTATCAGTAAACGCAGGCAGTATATATGCTCTTTTCTAAAATGTTCAATGTCCAAATGTTACACATTGCGCCAAATTTTTGCGTGAGGTAAGTAGTGCGCGACAGCACTAGCTTCTGACCATTGACCATACGTATATAAAGCTTCTGAAAAGTGGGGGGGGCGCGAGCCAAAGATACAAATATACCTAAATCCTTAGCGACAAATTGGTATTTTTAAGGTAAAAACGCAAAAAATCGCTGTTTTTAAGCTTAAAATGGACTGAAAAGTCCATACATTAGCTAAAAATTGAGAAAAGTTCTGAAAATTTGACCTCAAAAACTTAATTTTTTGACACTTTTGGGCGACCCCCGAAAAAGTGGGTGGGGGCTTACCGAAAAGTGGGGGGCCTCCAACTCCCCCTCCCCACTAAAAAAATGCCAGAACATTTATTGACACTGCCATACATACCCAAAAGCATGGTTGATGATCTCAGGAATTGTACAGGATGAGCCCAGTCAAATATATCCGGATTTACAGCGGATTTAACTCATGCAAAGAAACTTTCTAAAACTGCAACATTTAGAAAACCAGCACAAGTGTGCCGTTGCAGTTGTAGAAAATATCGTCGCATGATAGGAAATAAATGGGAACCATCAATAATATATATATATATATAAACCAGCCCAATTAGGTAAAATCTGATTAAATGTATATATAATACGTCCGTATGTAAATGCACAATAATGACCTGAAACACGAAAAACAAATGAAACAATAAAACCAGGCTAGCTAGGGGCCAAAATCCCTATAAGTGCCATTACGCTGCTGGAGGGCCCAGCACATGTCCAATCTCTGGCGGATCCAGGATTTCGTGACGGGGGGGGCGGTAAATGGATTTTAACAGCCAATTTAACGTAAAAAACCACTCTCTACACGATAGAGTAATAAGTTTTATCAAATGACATAGTATTTAGCATTTTTCAAAAATTGTCCTATGTTTATACCACTGGCGGATCCAGGATTTGGTGACGGGGGGCGGTAAAATCCCCCCCCCCCCAGAAGTTAAAGAAAGTTTTTGTTTTTGCAATAAAATCGGTCTTCGAATTCTTTTCATACTGAAGAACAGAGAAACTTTCTAAAATTCTTGACATTTTTAGGCAAAAATGGTATATATATAATATATATATATATATAATTCTCTGCAAAAAATCGGATGCATTTAAAGCCTTTTCTTAGCCATAAATACCCTGGTGAGGGGGTGGGTTTCCTCCGTAATTCGGTTTTCCCCGCTACTTTTTGCATTATATATACTGACCTAACGGTACGACATAGAGAAGTGCAAATGGGTTTAAGAGAAAGTTCTACATAAGTACGTTGCAGTAAAGTTACGTTACGTAATTTTTTCGAAAAATTTTGACAAACATTTTTTCTTAATTTTTAATAAAATCTCGCTAATTTTTTTTGTAAACTTTCATCAAATTTCTTAAAAATTTGGACAGATTTGAGTTGAGATTGAGAACACTTTCACGTAACATAGGGTCCCGACACCCTAAAGGGAGGAGCAGGGCGCCCAAATTGCAAAGGAGTGGCCCAGGGCCCCTCCCCTGACGCCTCCTATGGCAGAGACCCCAACCCCAAATGGCCAAATCCCAGACCCCACCCAACCAAATTTACCCGACCCCAGCCTCAAAAATTTTCAAAATTTTGCCTCAAAATTAGAAAAAATAGATATTTTCCAATTTCTTCGAATAAATGATTTAACAATAGTTTAGTTGTATATATATATATAAAGTTCGTTATTTTAGCAAAATTTGGATGGTACGTTCCCCCCATAGGTGTAATTGGGAGGTAACCCCTCCAGCCATTTTTTCAAACCACCCCCAAAAATTTTATCAATGGTTGAAAATGCGATTTCTGGCATAAAAACAGCAAACGTTTGGGGGGCTCGTGGTCGTGGCGGGGGTTGGGGGTCTACAAAGGGCCCCCCAAATTCCGGGTGGGGACCCACCCATAGGTGTGTTACGGGGGCCCACCAGAATGACAAATTCCGCCGCGACCCCCCCAGATTTTCAAATTTTGCTAATTTCAAATTTGATTTTTGGCCAAGTGGACAAAAATGGCAAAAAATACAAAATTTAGGTTTTTTGGCATTTTGGGCATTCTGGCCCCCACTCTCCGTCGGAAACTCGCCCCCAGATTTTTTGCCCAGCCACACCTATGGCCCCACCCCAAACATAGGTCTTGAAAAAAGTTGGGGGTGGGCGTGGGGGTAGCCGAAACGCATAGGTGTAGGTGGGGGGGGGGGGGGGGGGGGGGGGGGGGCCGCCCCCCCAAGCCTTTTTTCAACCCTCCCCCAAAACTTTTTGGGGGGGGACGCCCCCCCCCCCCAACTGGGGGGGGGGGGGTAGTCGCGCCAAAGGCGCGAAAAATGGCCAAAAATTGGGTATTTTTTGGGTAAATTTTGTAAAAATTTTCAAAAATGTCCAAATTTTTAGCTTAAATACGATTTATTATTATGAGAAATACACGTTTTTATCTGTATTATGGATCTTATGACTCAATATTGTCTTTATTTTGGACTTGGAAACATGTTGGCAATCAAGTTTTTGAGTTTAAAACCACTGTCTAATGTTAAAATTACTGTCGTTGAATGTTTTTATCATTAGCAACGGCTGAAAATGCGATTTTTGGCATAAAAAATGAAAAATTTTTTTGGGGGAGGGTTGGGGGGGGGGGTCCTGGGGGGGGTTGGGGGGGGTCGCCAGAGGGGGCCGCCCCCGCCAATGTTGGGGGGGGAGCCTCCCCCACCCCAAATCTCCGTTACACCTATGCCGAAACGGCACTTATTTAGATGCGGGGGGGGGGGGGCGATTTTTTCGCCTTGGTCCCCCCTTATGGTTCAAAAAAATTTTTGTCTCCGGTTGGCTAAGAAGTTGTCCCTAGGGTAAATCGAGGTCGCTGATTCCAAAGCTCGAATCGAGAGATCGATCGATCAGTAGAATCGATCGATCAAAATCGATCAAAAAATCTCCGATTTTCGTGAAAAGTCGCCCCTAGGGTAATTCGGGGGCGCTGATTCCGAATCTGCAGTCGAAATTTCGATCCGGGCTGCCAAAATGGAGTTATTAACGAATTTTTGAAAAATCGATAAAATCGATTTTTGAAGTCGAGCGATCGATTTTTACGAAATTTCGACTACAGATTCGGAATCAGCGCCCCCGAACTACCCTAGGGGCGACTTGTCACGAAAATCGGAGACAAAAAATTTTTTGATCGATTTTGATCGATCGATTCTACTGATCGATCGATTGATCGGATCGATCTCTCGATTCGATTTTTGAAATCAGCGACCTCGATTTACCCTAGGGACAACTTCTTAGCCAAATCGGAGACAAAAAATTTTTTCGAACCATAAGGGGGGACCAAGGCGAAAAAAATCCCCCCCTCCCCCATCTAAATAAGTGCCGCCGAAGCTAGGGTGGGTGGTAAAACTGTACCCAAATTTTTTCAGCTAAAAATGGCTATTTTTGGACATGGGTATGGGTCGGGTATGGGGGTGGGGGGTCTCACAGGGGGTAAACTGTAGCCTGGTATATATATACACCTATGGTGGGGTCAGCCGGTTTCGGGTGGGGTGGGGTCACACTTTAACAAGGGGGGTATAGGGGGGGGGTTACAACTTACAGGACCCCTCAAAAATTGGAGGTTCGGTACAAGGGCTAGCAAAATCATGGCCAAGGGACAAGGGACAATGCCAGAAAAGGCAGGTCAAACTGAAAATTAATGGAAATTTTAGCCAAAAATAGCCAAAATTTTTTAAAATTTCGAAATATATATTTCCAAAAAATCGCGAAAAACTGCTTATTTTGCATTAAAATGGCTGTAAAACAGCTAATTTATCGCTAATATTGCTTAAAATTTGCAAATATTGTTCTTTTTCAAGGAAATTTTCTGCTTGGACCCTCCCCCCCAAATTTGAGATAAGGTACAAGGGCGGGTAAAATTTGGCCTAAAACAGGTACAGGACCCCTCAGGCATAGGTGTGGCTGGGCAAAAAATCTGGGGGGGGGGTTCCGACGGAGGGTGGGGACCATACATTAACACGGGGTCCGATTCTGGGGGGGGGGTCTACCCCGACCTCGGCGAGGGGTCTACCCCTGGAAAATTCCCAAATTTTAAGGGGGTCTGCCCCGAAATTAGTAAACATTGCAAATTTTTAACGTTTTTGACAATAAATTTATAAAAAATGACAATTTTTAGCGATTTTCAAGAAATTTTTTGAAAAAATCGCTAAAATTTGCTAAAAAATTAGCAATTTTTAGGAAAAATCGCTGAGGGGTCTACCCTTTTTTCCTTTCTGGGCGAGAGGGTCTGCCCTTTTTTCCTTTTCGCTGAGGGGGTCTACCCGTTGTTGTAGGTCTGGGGGGTGTCACCCCCCCCATGCCCCCCCCCCCACGTTATCCTAGGGTGGGGACCCCCCCCCCCTAAATTTTCGATTTCCTGCCATTTTTGACCACTTTTCGGCCAAGAATTGGGGGGGGGGTAGCAAAAATCTGAAAATCTGGGGTGTCGCGAAAATTTGTTATTTTGGGGGGTTCCCCCCACGCCACCTCCTAACACACCTATGCCATAGATGTGTTGGGGGGTGGGTGTGGCGTGTGGGGGGATCCCCGCCACCAAAATAACAAATTTTGGCGACCGCCCCCAGATTTTCAGATTTTTGCTACCCCACCCCCAGATTTTTGGCCACAAAGTGGCCAAAAATGGCATAAAATGGAAAATTTAGGGGGGTCCCCCACCGTAGGTGTACCACCTGTTTGGGTTGGGGGGGGGGGGAGTAAAAAGTCCAAATCTGGCTTGGGGGGTCTCAAAAATCGGAAATTTTCAAAAAAAACTGTACCCAAACTGTACCCAAATTTTTTCAGCTAAAAATGGCCCTTTTTGGACATAAAATCGACTATTTTCGACATAAATCTAATAAAAAACCACTCGTATTGCGTTTTAAAACCTATTTCTTAGTGTTTTAAACTGTTTCTAGACAATTTTTTCCAAAAATTTTTGAAAAATTGGAAAAATTTTTGCAAAAATTTAGCATTTTTCTCTTGTTTGGACCCCATTTTAGGGGGGGAGGGGGGGTCGAGCTCGGCTTGGGGGGGAGTAGTCGAGGTCGGGTATGGGAGGTGGGGGGGTCTGGCCTCTCCGTGGGGGGCGGGGTCTCACAGGGGGTTAACTGTAGCCTGGTACACCTATGTCCCCCACCCTCCGTCGGTAACCCCCAATCGGTACCCTTGTTAATGTATATATGGGTGGGGTCCGGGAAAATCAAATTTGGGGGAGGGGGTAAAAAATTTGTTTAAAATTTTAAGAAAAAATTTGCGCTTTTGCTAAACAGACGCTATTTACAAGTACAACCAAAAAATTAGCAATATTAGAACCAATTAGATCATTTTTTCGAAAAAAATGGTATTTCAGCGAAAACTTTCGAATTTTTTCTAATTTTGAGTCAAAATTTTGAAAATTTTGAGGGTGTCGTCTGCCAAATTTGGGTGGGTGGGGTCTGGGCTGGGATTTGGCCAATTGCGGGTGGGGTGAGGGGTCGGGTCGGCCTCCAAAATTTCGGGTGTGGGGTCTCGAGTTTTCCATTTGGGGGAGGGGTTCCCCCCACCCATGTACACCTATGACCCCAAATACCCCTTGCACCTATGCCCCCCAATACCCCTTGCACCTATGCCCCCCAATACCCCTTGCACCTATGCCCCCCTTCAAAGACGACTATGCTCACTTCCCCCGTCCAACCCGACCCACCCCAGCCCAACCCAACATTCACACGACACCCGTTACTCTATTACTTAGCTAATTTGAAAAGTTAGCCCACGACCAAATGAATTTGCGTACCATCGAAACGGGACAAGTACGCAAAAAACAATTTGTGGTACGCTGTAGTACGCAAAAAACTGATTCGGTACGCAGCACATTCAATTTGCGTACTCACAGAATGTGGGTCAGGTTAAGAGCGATCGTTTTAGGCGCTTTTGCACAGTTTTAAAGCGATTTTAGGTCAAAATTTTAGAAAAATTTTTCAAAAAATGACCATTTTTCGACCAAATTTAGCTAACTTTTTGGGTCCAAAAATCGTTGGGGGGGGGTTCGGGGGACGGGGGGGTAGCCAAATGTTGAGGGGGTAAGTAAAAAAATCTGGGGGGGGGGGGGGTAAATTTGGTCAAAAATTTTGGGGGGGGATACCCCCCCCCCCAACCATAGGTGTAACGGAGATTTGGGGAGGGGGAGGCTCCCCTCCCCACATTTTCTGGGGGGGCCCCCTCTGGCGGGGGGGCGCCGCCCCCCCCCCCCCCCAGGACCCCCCTCAACCCCTCCCCCAAAAAAATTTTTCATTTTTTATGCCAAAAATCGCTTTTTCAACCGTTTCTAATGATAAAAAACATCTAACCATAAAGTAATTTTAACATTAGACAGTGGTTTTAAACTCAAAAACTTGATTGCCAACATGTTTCCAAGTCCAAAATAAGGACAATATTGAGTCATAAGATCCATAATACAGTTAAAAACGTGTATTTCTCATAATAATAAACAGTTTAAGCCAAAAATTTGGACATTTTTGAAAATTTTTTCAAAATTTACCCCAAAAATACCCAATTTTAGGCCATTTTTCGCGCCTTCGGCGCGACTACCCCCCCCCCCCCCCATAGGGGGGGGGGCGTCCCCCCCAAAAAATTTTTGGGGAGGGGTTGAAAAAGGCTTGGGGGGGCTACCCCCCCCCCAACCCCCCACCTTACACCTATGCCCCCCACCCCCCCCCCCCAAAGGAAACTATGCTCCCAGCAAGTCCCAAACCCCCCCCCCCAGAATTCGGACCTCAGAAATTTCGAAAAATGGCCAAAAAATGCAAAATTTTCTGTAATTTAATAATAATAATAATAATAATAATAATAATGTTTAATGTCGGGCTAAAATGGCCAAAAAATGCAAAATTTTCTGTAATTTAATAATTAATAATAATAATGTTTAATGTCGGGCTAATTACTTTATGGTTAGATGTTTTTTATCATTAGAAACGGCTGAAAATGCGAGTTTTGGCATAAAAAATGAAAAATTTTGGGGGGGGGGTAGGGGGGGTCTCCAGAGAGTGCCCCCCCAGAAAAGATTGGGGGAGCCTCCTCCACCCCAAATCTCCGTCCTCCCACCAAGGCCCAACCCCCCCCTCCCCAGAATTCGGACCTCAGAAATTTCGAAAAAAGGCCAAAAAATGCAAAATTTGCTGAAATTGCTGAATTCTGTAATTTAGAGGCGTTCTTGCACCGTTTTAAAGCGATTTTAAGTCAAAATTTTAGAAAGTTTTTCAACAAATGACCATTTTTCGGCCAAATTTAGCTAACGTTTTGCGTCCGAAAATCGCGGGGGGGGGGTTCGGGGTGGTAGCCGAAAGTTGAGGGAGGGTATATATATATATGTCAAAAATTCTGCGGGGGGGGGGTAAAATTGGTCAAAATTTTGGGGGGACCCCCCCCCCAAGGAAACTATGGTGGGGTCTGCCTCCAAAATTTCGAGGGTGGGGTCGGCACTTTTCCATTTGGGGGAGGGGTCCTGTCCTCCCCACAGGTGTAATTGGGGGCACTAGCGTAGCCAGAAAAAATTTTCGGGGGGGGGGAATGCCAAAATCTGGCCGGGGGTCTGGGGGGCGGAGCCCCCCCGAAGTTGTAAAATTTTTTAAATTTGTAACGTCTGAGGAATTTTTTCAAAGCATTCTTTGAATTAAAGAAGCGAAGTGAGGCTCAATACGTTTTCATGCACGCAAATGATGCATAAACTGGGCACACCCAATATGGTATTTAGAACTCATTTTTGGCGTTCCAAACCCTTAATATGATGGTAAATTTGAAGTAAATACGCGCCGAAGGCGCGAAAATTTTTTGAAAAATGGGCATTTTTACACATGGCAGGAAAAAATTCCTGGGGGGCAACACAATTTCGGGGGAGGGGAAATTCCCCCATTCCCCCCCTGGCTACGCGCCTGTTTGGGGGGGGGGGGGTAACCCCCCCCCCAGTCATTTTTCCACCCCCCCCCCCAGAAATGTTTGGGGACTCCCGCCCCGGCCCCGCCCCCCCAACTGGGGGGGGTAGTCCGGAAATTGGCCAAAAATTGGCCATTTCTAGAGCAAATTTTGCAAAATTCTCCAAAAAAGTCCAAATTTTTGGCTTGTCGTGTTTATTATCGCGAGAAATAAACGTTTATAACGGTTTTATGGTCTTCTAGACTCAATATTGACCTTAATTCTAGACTCAGAAACATGTTGGCAATCACGTTTTCGAGTTTAAAAACACTGTCTAATGTAAAAATTACTTAATGATTTCATGTTTTTCGGCATTAGCAATGGCTGAAAATGCGATTTTTGACATAAAAATAGAAAAAATTGGGGGGGGGGGGGTCGTGGGGGCTTTGGGGGGATCTAAAAAGGGGGCTCCCCAAAATTCCGGGGGAGGGCCTCCCCCAACCTAAATCCCCGTTACACCTATGGTCCTCCCCACTAGCGTAGCCAGAAAAAAATTTCGGAGGGGGGCAAGCCAAAAAATCTCTGAAATTTCTACTGCAACTAAACAGTTGGTGGAAATATTCAAGCAAAATCTGGAGCTTTTTGAGATAGTTTCGATGAAAAGTAGCGCCGCAGGCGAAAATTTTTCGAAATATTTAGTCGCGCTGCTGCTACTCATTAAAAATTTTTCTTTTGTCTCCGATTTCGGGGGGGCATGCCCCCCTTGCCCCCCCCCCCTGGCTACGCGCCTGGTCCACCCCCACCCCCCTGGGGTTTTTTTTACTGGGGGGGGGGGCGGGGGGGCGCCCCCCCACTTTTTGGGTTCCCCCCCCCCACTCGACCTCTTCCCCCCCCCCCCACTCGTTCCCCTCCCCACTTTTTTGGGCTTCCCCCCCCCACTCACCCTAAGGTGCCCAGAAAATGCCGAATTTTTAGGATTTTTGGTCAAAATTTTCAAAAATTTTCCGGCTTCGCCGGAATTTTTTCGTCAAAAATGGTCTATTTTGGTGCTAAAACTCAATTTTTGAGCACTTTTAAGCTTAGTTATAGCAGTATATGTAGAAAACAGGCTTTTTATACTGTATTTTTGGCATTTTTAGCCCATTTTATTTCCCCCCCCCACTTTTGGACCTCCCCCCCCACTAGTGGGGGGGGGGGCGTCCCCCCCCACTCGTCCCCCCCCCCACTTATTTTTGCCTAGAAAAACCCCAGCCCCCCCCTCCCCCAGGTACACCTGTGGGGGAGGGGGCAAACAGTTGTGGACGGGGGTTGAAAAATGGCTGGTGGTTTCCCCCTCCACAACCCCCTCCCTGCCCGCCGCACACCTTATGCTATGGTCAGGCGTTTTTATGAAAACGGTTGCCGAGCTTAGATCGCTTGACGCTTAGTGCTTTCATTTGATGTTCGATATACAAAATTTGACTGTTCTGAGTATACGTATAGGTATTTGATTTTTGACAAGGGTCTCTCTTGGTGATGACTTGACTGTAAAACATAGACACGTCTGCGGCTTCAAATTGCACATTTAAGCAAATCTTTAAAAAAATCGTTTGATGAAGCCTTCTATAGACCTACAGAATGCCCTGCCTTGGTGGATTTCAAAATTTTGGACATGTCATTTAATAATTTATGCGCGTTATTAAACTGATTTCAGCTTGATTGTTTGGTTTCAGAATGCTTACTCGTGCAATTCTCGCTGGCAGGTTTGTCCTTTAGCCTGTTTTTGTTTGTTTTGGTATTACGTAAGTAAAAATGCACCGGGGCATGAAAATTGGGGGAAAGGGGGCAAATCGAATATTTTCAATAATTTTCAGGAGTGAGTGGGAGGATTCCCAAAAAAGTGGGAGTGGGGCCGAGTGGGGGGGGGGAGGTCGAGTGAGGGGGGAACCCGAAAAGTGGGGCGGCGCACCCCACCCGCCAGTAATGTAACCTCCCCCCAGTAAAGTAAACCCAGTGACAACGTTAATATGAGCCAGCATCTAAATATAAGTAGAGGACAAGATGCAAACGGCTAACATGAGCAGCTACTCGTCTCTTGGGCTCATATTGACGCTCACTTTAGTTACGCCTGTGGTACGTGTCCTCTAAACTGTCATTTTTAACCTTAGCCAAAAAAGTCTGAATATATATTAATATTAACACTGGCGCATACATACTTTTTAAGCAAAGATCAGAAGCTTAAATTATATATATTGTATATTGTATATTGTATATAAGTATACCTATATATTACATATTGTCTGATTTTTCAACAACATTTTTCATTTTCGCTTCAAAATATATATTTGTTTGTTTTTACAACGTTGCTTCTAGATCTCACTATACGTGTAACTATGTAACCTGAATGAGGAGAAAAATTAGAACTGTCACAGAGGATATATATATACGTACTTATTTAGTGAGATTTCATCCATCCTTGCATATGCAAACCATCCTTATATACCTTTTGACTATCTGAAGAAAGCTGTTGTTTGAGATCAAGGGCGGATCCAGGGGGGGGCGGGGGGGGGGTGGGCCCCCCCGAAACGGTTTGTAGGTAGGAAAAATTAAGGAGGAAAATAAGAAAAAGGTCCAAAAAGCAAAACATTTCGCGCCTTCGGCGCTAATTTTGTTCTTAGCAGCATATTGTGTATGCATGATAGTGTATTTGAAGAAAAAGTTTGAAATACGGCCGAATTTTCTTAGAAAAATTACATTTTTGCTTGAAAATCCATAAAATTTTCAAAAATTTCTGCGGTTCGTTGAAATATAAAGAATTAACGATTTGAACACCGATTTTATAGCAGAAACAAAAATTTCAACTTCAACTTCTGGAGGGCACCGCCGCCAGACGCCCGGTAGACAAAGTTTTATGTGGGGACCTGCACCCCCCGTCACAAAATCCTGGATCCGCCAGTGTTTAATATATATATATACTAGACTCCCGTTAGTAATTCTCATTACATGACCATGACCGCTTAATGATTTTAGACCAGAATATTTCGGCATCGTTGTTTGAAAGTTGAATTAAACCCGTCTCAGTATAATGTTTCTCTTGTTTGTGCCATAGGTTGCACCAGTGTCAGTCTTTTGGTCTTGGAGGCTACTCTGTTGCTTGTGCTAAACACACTCTTCCCGATTTACCCTATGGCTATGATGCTTTGGAACCCACTATCTCAAAGGAAATCATGCAATTACATCATCAGAAACATCATGCAACCTATGTTAATAATTTGAATGCGACAGAAGAAAAGCTCAAGTCAGCGGTTGAGAAAGGTTGGTTCCAATTGAAAGCTTTCAAGCTCTTCAGACAATTTCTGTCAAGTTTATTTTCAGTACGTATTCATGTATTCAGTTTTCTTAGCAAGCTATTTGGATACTATAATGCCGTGTTTTCTAAAAAGTGTATATAATTGATGTTTCAGATTTAACCTGATGGTTGGTTGGTATATGAAAGCAAATGTCGGTTCTAGAATGTCTTTTGACCACTTTCAGGTGATCATAAGTCGGTTATCGGCCTACAGGCTGCCTACAGATTTAATGGTGGTGGTCACATTAATCACTCCATTTTCTGGCACAATCTGTCTCCAAAGGGTGGTGGACTTCCTTCTGGTCAGTTATCGTTTACGGTGCAATCGTATCAATTTTTCAGGGTATTTTAAGACCTTGACCGAAAGCCCACCTTTCCTCGAAATCGCCCCCTATGGGTTTTAGGCTTCCCCTCTTGCCGAAATCCAGACGACGTTTTTTGGAAAGTTTATCGTTTATCTATACAAAAGGTGCCAATGTCTGTTTGTACGTTATTATCAAACAATTTCCACTTCCCAATATTCGAGCGGGTCCGCTCCAGCACCCTAGGAGAAAATCCCTGAAAAATTGCCTGGTTCTTGTGTCATTTTAACCATTTTAATGTTTCTTCATTAACCTGTTTACCTTTGATCATTCGCCGTAGATAATCCTGCATTAAGGGGGGCGACTAAAATGGGGGTGCCCCAAATTTCTTGGATCGCTTTCATTTTTTGCCTGAATATATATACACCATGTGCGTGGTCAAAAAATACTTGGTCGTTGACTCTTAGCTGGCTCTCAGTCGATCGCCAGCCACCCGAGAACTTTTCCGACCCCCACTTTTCGTGACATCCACTATAAATACTTAAAAATTTCTCTTTGCTGTTTGGTTCAATGAAAACATCCACACGCAAAGAAAACA
This sequence comes from Trissonchulus latispiculum, assembly GCA_030248195.1. Lineage (NCBI taxonomy): Eukaryota > Metazoa > Nematoda > Enoplea > Enoplida > Ironidae > Trissonchulus > Trissonchulus latispiculum. Next base: position 2,270 of record JASAND010003325.1, on the reverse strand, counting down.
ACCGTACACAGTTGATAAGCAACGAAATACACGTAGCTAAATGAATTCTACCCGATACAAACGTTTTCTTAACGTTCAAGACATTCATGATAAGGCAAAGTGAAGGTCGAAACCTTCAATTCAGTGGTCCTTCCAAACAATGAAATTTCAGTTTTTCGAAAATAACTGAAATAGATGGCAAATACGCGATTGCACCAGGAAGAAAAGTTGTTCAGAATCATGAAAGCTATCGATTGATATACGTACATGTTTTGTATATTGGACAGTTTTCAAAAATTCAGTTTTTGCCTGTTTTTGCCACTTTTTTCATGTTTCAAGTGGAATAAAACTATAATACCTGCGCAGAATTCCTTCATAGCATAATTTTGTAGACCTATGGGATGTATGGTCGGTCACACCAAATTTCAGCTTCCGGGGTCGCACCAGAATTGAATTTTTGATTCGGTGGCCAAAAGTTTCCAAATTTTCGACGATTCTTCAAGTTTAGGATAGTATTGCTCTCTAACCGTTAGAGTTGCAGCAACGCAAATGCTATGTGTATATTACTCTATATTATGTCTTCTCTCATTGTGCCAAAGCGTAGCTGTTTTCATTGAACCAAACAGCAAAGAGAAATTTTTAGTATGTATAGTGGGTGTCACGAAAAGTGGGGGGTCAGACCGGTTCTCGGGTGGCTGGTGGCCTACTGAGAGCCAGCTAAGAACAAACAACCAAGTATTTTTACCACGCACATGGTATATCCGTATTCATGCAAAAAATGAAACCGATCCAAGAAAGTCGGGCCAACGGTTTAGTCCCCCCTAATGAAGGATCCGTGGTCCATTTGTAGCTGGTAAACTACTCGATGGCGAAGTCCGAGCTAATAGGTTGGGTTGATTCACCACCAGTGTATACTAAAAGAAAGAAAGAATCAATTTACTCAAGTAAAACAATTTAAATGCTTACTTCAAAGAGAAACCAGACCAACGGAAACCAATACCAACCGAATGCTTGTCAGTGACATTTTACAGCTTAATTAAATTTGTCAGTGACATGGGAGCGGTAACTGCCTACTACCATTTATTCAGAAGAAAAGTAAATAAATGGGCCATATTCATATCACAGTCACTAAAAGGTATATCACTTTCGGTGAAATAAAGAGATATGCGTCAGTAACCTGGCTTTTGTCAGGCTTGTCAATTTTGGTCCGTTTTTGATTGATTTCGTTACCAACATGATGAGTATATATATTGTGTACCAAGAACAAAAAGTGCTCCTTCGTCGCATGTAAAATACATATGAGTGGTCTTTGTAGGCAGGTTGTACATAAGCAAAAACTAGCCTGTAAAATACACATGAGTTCCGTAGGAGGAGGTTGTAAATTAAGGAAAACAAGTTGCAACCGCTTAACGTATGAGCGAGCCTGTCCTACAACGAGGCTTATAGTGGCGTATGTCATAATACGAATAATTTGTAGATATATATATATATATATATTTTTTACTTTTATATAAATACATACTGCATAAAGCTTTTCATTACAAATTGTCCTTCACATAGCTTGTTGATCAGTCATTATAGTGTGCATATGCTCAATACAGGTACGCCATGAGGCGCTCTGACTCAGAGCGAAGTGAGAATGCATTCTGCTTGTGTATAATGTGAAAGTGTTTCGAGAATGCATTAGGTGTACCGTGTACCACAGCATATCCCTTGAAATAGTAGGTGTCACCATAGTGTTCAGGAAACATCAGGTTGCATGTACAGTTCAGCGTGAGCAGATACGTAGTTCCACTTCAGTCCATTTCTTCTAGGCCACAACGTCTATTCATTTTTTCCGTAATCTGGATGAAGCTGAGGTTCTTTAATGAGGCTTTAATGTGGAATGCACTGTGACGCCAATATGAGCCTCGTTGTAAGGACAGGCCAACACGTTAAGCCGGTTACTTCTTGTTTTCCTTATTTACAACCTCCCTCTGGAACTTTATGTATTTTACAGGCTAGTTTTTGCTTATGTACAACCTGCCTACGAAGACTCATATGTATTTTACATGCGACGAAGGAACACTTTTTATTCTTGTTTTCTATTATTTTTTATGTATGTATGCTTCTGAAGGTATGTATAGATGTCTTTCAACAGTAGCAAGCAAGCCAACCACAGCTCGTACCGCTTACACTCTACAGCCACTTTGAGTACCTTCACAGCTCTATGACAAAAGTTGCTCAGCTCGCTTAGGGCTTTTCATTTTGATATACATATACCAAATTTGACCACTTTTGGAAAATTTTAG
>JASAND010003324.1:0-42787 GCA_030248195.1 Trissonchulus latispiculum | reverse complement strand
TTCGAGCTTTAATGAAGACAAATTATTCCTTTAAGAAATCTTTTGATAGCTACTGTTCATTTTATCCATTTATACGGAAAGTTTATATGGCAAGAATAACTGAACGACTCTCCCCGACGATGTCCTATTTCCTCCCGGATTGAGGAAATAGCTTCAGCATTATGTCCTTAGATCTTTTCTCGTTGCTTGCCGTAGTTCAACACAACGAAAATTACATATGTTAAGTAGTCTAGCTATCTAACCGTCTACGCAAACAACTATCCTCAACGATTATTTGACCGTTTAAATTTTTTACTGACACTGTTCACTCTGTATGCTACAATCAATAAGGCGAAGCGTGAAAGTCCGCGAATATATAGGTTGTTCGGCGAAGCTGTGCCCATATTAAACATTTTTAAGACTAATTCTCTCTTGACTTTGCAACCTCACCATCACCGATACTACGTTTTTATGCTCCAGAGGAGCATTTTTATTTCGTGTCCTTCTGTCATTTTAAAGGATCCCTTTCCTGCACTGTGTTAATTTAAAGGAGCTTGAGCAGTGCCACAGGCCGGGCATAAAAGTGATAAATACATAATAATACTACCTTATCACAAAAGTTGTTCTCCTCGCCAAGGGTTTTTATTTGATACCAAACATAACCACTTTTGAAGACTTTCATTTTTGACACCCTCCGGACCCACCGCACCCACCCACAGGACGATGGGGCCACTTTTCGGGTGTGATATGACAAAAGTTGTTCTCCTCGCCAAGGGTTTTTATTTGATACCAAACATGACCACTTTTGAAGACTTTCATTTTTGACACCCACCGGACCCACTGCACAGTGACCACCACCCACAGGACGATGGGACCAAGTTCTGTCTATATATACGGGTGATACAATGACAAAAGTTTTTTGTCTCGCCAAGAGCTTTCATTTGATACCAAACATGACCGGTTTAGAAAACTTTCATTTTTGACCCCCAAACGTCTCCCGACCCGCAGGCCATTGGAATCAGGGTTAACATCCAGCGTCTTCGGCAGTATGCTCATCGTTTTCAGCGACCCCGATTTACTATTTATGGGAAAACCAGAGTGCCGAAAAAACGCCATTTTTTAGTGACTTTAAGGCCATTTCTAGTGAAAATGGGACTTGCAACTTTTCGCCAAAACAGGTCAAAAATGCAAAGTTTGGGCCCATCTCCTGAAAGCTACAGAGCCAAATAGAAAAATCCCCCTCGTTACTTTGTGCGTATAGTTCGAAATATTCAAATAAAATAAACCAAATCGATCTAACTTCTAGCATGTGAAAAAAGTTGATTTCAACCGAAGTGCCAAAATAGCGAAGTCCGACTTTGGGCCTTGGCACAGAGCCAAAGCTGGACGAGTGCCAAAATGATCTTCGTTTGGTAGCATGGGGGGATACCAAGTAGTATTGGACAAAAATGCCCGCATCGTTCCAACACTTCGCTAGAAAATGCGCTTCCAATTAGCGTATTAACGGAGGAAAAAACCCCACGGTAACTACCGCCAAGTGCAAAAGTTTGAAGTTTCGAATTCGAACCAAAAGTATGGTACTACTTGAGTACTTTACGGTGGTAACATTTTAATCCCTCCCAGACCTTTAATTAGCTGGCACCAGGCCACCGCGGGTCTCCAGGGGGCCGCGCAGACGCCTTTACACCCATATTATAGGGCCCTTACATATATAATTGTACTAAATTAATTACAATCATTCGACAGAGAATGTAACCGGAAGCTGTAAATGGTAAGTGACTGTGAAAACAAGCAACAAAAAGTTCAATTTGCATAAATATAAGCCTGACTGCAACACATCCTGACCTACTTACCATAGCGAGCTAATAGCGCAGTCATTCAGTTGGCATATTTTCAATTAAAACCTGTTTAAAAAAGAGGGGGGAAAGCTTTTCAGTTTTTGCATAAACAGCTGAACGTAGTCCTCCCGACAACTACGCATTCAGACTTTCAGGTCATTCTACAGAAACAGTATAGAATACAAAATCGCGATAACATCGTGAAACATACAACAATGGTGTATTTGCATTGCGCCAATGTGTTCCACAATTTGATGGTTTTGTCGCGGGATCCAGACACAATCTGTCTATTATCAGCCGAGAAAGCCACACTCAGTACATCTTTGGTATGACTAACAAACTGCCTTGTGCTCACACCACTAAAATTATAAGGTTAAATACAAAACCCAATAACTATACAAAAAGCTGAAACTATGTTAGCATCAACATTAACGTCCGCATCATTATGTAACTCATCGTTACTCAAAGAAAAACTCGTTTAGCAATTCTAGCAGCTCTGGAAAAGTTTAGAAAAAATTAGAATCTCTAATAAGATCACATTACAACAAACTTACGTATTCAAATCCCACAGTCGAAGAGTTTTATCCCAAGAGCCAGAAAGTGCAAACTGTCCATCAGAGGACATGACGACATCCGTAACGAAATGACCATGTCCATGAAGCGCTCGCTGAGGCGTTCCATAGCTAATCTGGTCATCTCTGGTCAACTTCCACATTATGACCGTCTTGTCTTGAAAATAAAGTAAATATATATTAGAACACACATAAAATTGGCACCCACATCATTGAGAGAGTGATCTTTGTTGGAAGGCAAGATTTTTAGGAGGAACTGCTCATGGGGATCTCAGTCTCACTCACTTACATACCCCAAACAGAACAACCCTAGACGGCGTAGCAGATAACCTAAAAGTCAATGTAGTCACTGGCGGCTCCGGGTTAGTATAACCGCGGAGGTGGCTGATGACATATAGATGGGATTCCTAAAACTAAAATGAGCATTACACCGTGTTTCACCGTTATTTTCAGCTTTTATTACAAGCATACAACGACAACGAAATAAAAAGTTGAGTTGAAGTCCATAAATAACTGATAACTACTATCTACTTATTAGCGATGCACCGGGACCTGGCCTACAAAGGTGGTTAGACCGGGGCCAAAAGTAAGCTAAATCGCGTAAATCTTTACCATTGGACCATCATTTTGAAATTTAAAAATAGATGTATATAAGTGTTACAAATCGTTTGTTTACTGTTGTTGTGATTTCCGGGCTCGTCAGCCTAGATGGCTATATGAGGCATATCAACCATCCAAAGTCCAGCACACGTCTTCGTACTTCGCAAGCCAGCAGCACATCATTCAGAAAAGCCGGAATAGGCAAGAATGAGGAAGAGGCAAACAACCACTCGGTGGCATCATTTAAGCACTTGGATGGCATCAGTGTAATTCGACATGGCTAAGCCATGCCCCCGGGAACAGAGCCCATTTACGCCGTTGACCAGACGCACTAGCGTAGCCAGAAAAAATTTTCGGGGGGGGAATGCCAAAATTTGGTGGGGGGTCTGGGGGGCGGAGCCGAAAATTTTTTCAAATTTGTAACGCCTGAGGAATTTTTTCAAAGCATTCTTTGAATTAAAGAAGCGAAATGAGGCTCAATACGATTTCATGCACGCAAATGATGCATAAACTGGGCGAACCACATCCAATAGGGTATTCAGCACTCATTTTTGGCGTTCCAAACCCATATTATGATGGTAAATTGCAGTCAATACGCGCCGAAGGCGCGAAAAGTTTTTGAAATATGGGCGTTTTACACATGGCAGGAAAAAATTCCTGGGGGGCAACACAGTTTCGGGGGGGAATTCCCCCATTCCCCCCCCCTGGCTACGCGCCTGACCAGACGGATGCCAGGGGACTGGGGATCTCCATTTGACGGGGTCCGTGTCCATCGGATTTCCCACGGAGGTTGGCATCTTAGTCCCCCGTTTGTTTACTCATCAATTTGAATGAAAACAACAATAGTACACCAGAAATTTATAAGAAAATTATTGAAATTTCTCATTTTGGACCCTCTCTCAAATTCTAGGCCCCGGCAACGCGCGCCCAATGCATCTCTACTGCTTATATATACTATCTACGCTTACCTCGAGATGACGACAGAATCATATCAGGAAAACGTGGAGTTGTAGCGATCTGGGTGATCCATCCATTGTGCCCTTTCAGGGTGCCTTTAAGGGTCATTTGTTCAGCCATTTTTTATGTGTTTCTAGGAATGAGAGTACCAAGATGTTTCTCAAGGAATAAGAATACCTATCAAGCACTATCCAACTAAATGTTACAATTCAATGTTATGTATGTACGTATATATATACGTATGCAACATTACGAAAAGATCTCGGTCTATATATAAGTCAGGTGAAAAGTGGAGGTGGGGAAATCGGCAGCACCCACTACTGGAAGAGCTCCCAATAGTGGGGGATTGAAGTGGCCAAGAAACACCAACGCGCAGTAAATTTGTCAGCAAGCTTATAAGCCATAGTTTGAAGAAAAAAGGACTAAAATGCAGAAATGTTTGCATTGTTGGTTGGTCATTTTCGACATTTCGCAGGACCGAATTCTGGGCCGGTGTTGGGTGTGGGCCATGGGTGAAGCCCATGGGTGTGCGTTGAGAGTTGCGGGTAGCCGAAACTGGGTTTATTTTAGGCAAAAATAAAAGTGGGAGGGGGACGCCCCCCATAGGTGTACCTGGGGGGGAACCCCTCCCCCCCCCATTGGAAAAGTGCCGACCCCACCCTGGAAATTTTGGAGGCAGACCCCACCCCTAAATGGCCAAATCCCAGACCCCACCCATCCAAATTTGCCAGACCCCACCCTCAAATTTTGAAAATTTTGCATCAAAACTAGTAAAAATTCAAAATTTTTGCAAAAAATCCAAGTGTTTTCGAACAAATGAGCAAAAATGAAGAAACATAGTGGATTTTTAGTTGGAAATAGCGCTTTTTTGCAAATCTGCAAATTTTTTCTAAATTTTTGACCAAAAATTTTTTACCCCCCCAAATGCGATTTTTCCTGACCCCACCCCACCTCAAAACGGCTGACCCCACCCACCCTAATTTCGGCTACCCCCTCCCGCTCCACCAACGTTTCCTCAAGGCATATACACCTACATACGGCCAACCCACTAGTGGGGGAGGTCAAAAAGTGGGGGGAACAAAATGGGCCAAAACTGCTGTATAAATTGGCTGTATTCCACATACTCTGCTATAAGTAAGCTTAAAAGTGCTCAAAAATCAAATTTTAGCACCAAATAAGGCGATTTTTGATAAAAAATTTTGACCAAAAATCCTAAAAATTTGGCAATTTCTGGGCACCTTAGGGTGAGTGGGGGGACGCCCAAAAAGGTGGGGGTGGGCCGAGTGGGGGGGGGGGAGGTAGGCATAGGTGTACCAGGCTACAGTTTGCCCCCTGTGAGACCCCCCCACGGAGAGTCGAACCCCCCCTCCCCCCTACCCGACCTCAACTACTCCCCCCCCCAAGCAGAGCTCAAACCCCCTCCCCCTAAAATTCAAACCAAACCAAGTAAAAAATGCAAAATTTTTGAAAAAATTTTTTGCAACTTCTGAAAATTTTTGAAAAAATTAGAAAAATAGGCTATAAATCGCCTATAAACAGCTAAAGATGGTTATTTATAGCAATTAAAAGGTAATATACGCAATCATGGGCGTAGATAAGGGGGGGGGGGGCGCCCGGGCGGGCGACCCGCCCGATGCACCTTTGCCCCCTGGAAATTTTGCTAAAGCAAAAATTTTTGAGCTCGCGCGCAGCGCGAGCTTAGCATATTGCGCCAGTTTTGTCGGGAAAAGTAGTCTGAAAATAGGTTTTGACCTTTAATTTTTCAAAAAATCGCTAGCTCGAAGCCAAACTAGAAGAAAATGTCGTGCGAAAGTTACCGGGAATATGGGTTTAAAACGTAATATTTCTAAAAATTTTATACTGGGGGCTGAGCCCCTATAGTCCCGCTTGTCTGCATTCTTACTCATACGTATTACGAATTGCTAGCTATGACAAGTATTATGCATTATGTATATTGATTATTTCATTTCCCTGAAATAAAATTTCCTGTCTTTTGTCTTGCAGATGTGGCAATTGAAAAAAATTAACCTGTAATTTATTCCGAAAATGACTAAACCTATAGCTCATGGCTTAACAAAGAAAGTGCTCTAGATTAATTCCTGAGACTCTAGAGTTGAAAAATTCGGCAACTTCTGGGGGGCAGACACCCCCCGCGGGTGTTATTCCTTCGCGACATTTGGGTTCGCCACAGCCATTCCACGCGTGCATTGCTAGCTCATATTATTTGCTGATCTGAAATAAAACAGCAAGAACGTGCTTAGAAAAAAATTGCTTTCATGTCTAAAATATAAAAAATTCTCAACTTCTGGGGATTCAAAAGCAGTTCAGTTCAAAATAAGTTGAAAATTATCAACTTTGATATTAAAGTGTTAGTTTCTCTAGCAGTTTTTTTGGTCAAAACCTGAAAAAAGTCTACTTTAATAATTAAGCCGTTTCTGGTGAAAATCAGAAAATTTCTCAAGTTTACGACATAATTAAGAATTAAAGCTTGTGTAGTCGCTTTTGGTGAAAATCTGGAAAAATGAATTTTATTTTGAAAAGTGTTGAAATTTATGACTGTAGGTCACGGTGAAAAATTGCTGAATTTCTGGGGGGGGGGGTAGGTTCGGCCCCCGCACCCCCCCCCAAGACTTGCCATAGATCCGCCCACCCCGAAGAAAAGACCTATCTACGCCACTGTACGCAATTATAAACCACAATCTTGGCTAATTTAGGCATATTTTAGTACAAATTTGTCAGTTTTCAAGCCTTATTTTCGCATACGAAAACTATTGGCAGAAGCTTTTGAGTACGTTTAATGTATATACTATACATCGAAAAAGGAGCATTTTTAGCTAAAAAAACTTGGGTACAGTTTAGGGGGGATCTCCCCCCCAAATTTCGGATTTGGGTGGGGTCCCCCGAGCCAAATTTGGACCTTCTACTCCCCCCCAACCCAAACAGGTGGTACACCTATGGAGGTAGGTGCTTGAGTGGGGGAGGGAACCCAAAAAGTGGGGGGGGGCGGCGCCAACCCAGGCCGAAGTTAGGGTAGGTGGTTTCCGTTGGGATGGGAACTGAAAACATCGAACTGGGAGGAAACAAATTTGTCGTCAAATTTTTAGAAAAAACTAGAGATTTGGTTAAAAATATACACTATGTTTATATATATATATTTTTAGTTATTATATGTCGTGTCGAAAACACAAATTTGACGTAATTGCAAATTTCGTCAACGAAAACGCAAATTTGCGTTTACGTTAACGAAAACACAAATGGTCCTCTCCCTTAAGGCTGGCTGGACTGTTAACAATGTAAACTATGTGTAAACATGCATATGCAGAAGCGTTTATGGCTACATATTGAGTTGCGTGTGTATGTAGGATATGTGTGATATGATTGGGCCAAGCAATCACATAACAATTTGATGCTCCGCCCTAGTGAAGCAGTTTTACTCGACTTTTCTTGAAACTATTTCTACAGAAAAATTAAAGGGAAACTGCATTACATAGATTACATTAGTTTAAATTAGACATTAAATTAACGGTTAAGCATTAAAAATTATAGCTGTTTTGGTCGATTTTAGCTAAACTTTTCTAAACACGAATTTACAGCAACAAGTTAGAGCAAATTTTTTTACAGCAACGGAATCAGCAAGCCATGATCTTTCCAACGATATGAATATTATGATCTAGTATTGCGCCAACCGCCCGCAATAAGCTGTTGAAGTTGCAAAATTTTTCTTAGGGGTACTTCCTTGATATGATCCCTATTTAAAATCATGTTCAAGGTTAATTCAATCACAATAAAGTTTGGAGGTTTCATTTTTGATTATAGAAGTAAGATTTTTACGTAAGAAGGTAACTGCCCGTAAGTTTGTATTTTTGTAAAACTGTGTTAAACAGTTAGATAACAATATTTCAATCCTTTCTAAAATTGCTATCTATTTCGAGATCTTCCCGTTAACTTTTAGTGATTAACCTTTAATTTTATGTCAGTTTTCAAGCTGTAATGTCAAATTTAGAAAAAGTAATGTAATCTAGTATGTAATGCAGTTTTCCTTTAACTTTTATGTAGAAATAGTTTCAAGAAAAGTCGGGTAAAATTGTTTCACTAGGGCGGAGCATCAAATTGTTATGTGATTTCTTGGCCCAATCATATCCAAAATATCCTAAGACCTAAATACACACGTAACTCAATGTGTAAACGCTTCTGCATATGCATGTTTACACGTGGTTTACACTGTTGACTGTCCAGCCAGCCTTACGGGAGAAGACCATTTGTGTTTTCGTTAACGTAAACGCAAATTTGCGTTTTCGTTGACGAAATTTGCAATTACGTCAAATTTGTGTATTCGACACGACATATAATAACTAAAAATCCGGATTTTTAAAAAATTTCATGTCATTTTTATTTGTGCAACGTCAAAAATTTTTCAGAAATAGTTTTGTTTGGATTTTAGGCTATATTCGTAATTTTGGTTGAATTTTTACCTTGTTGGCATGTGTTTATTACTGTATATATATATTTTTTCACATTGACCTCGACCCGATAGTACGTTACGCCAGCTTACTTTCAAACATTAAGTGTCCATGGGTCATAACTTTAAGCATTATATACCGGTTATGAATCATAGGTGTACCACCTGATTGGGTTGGGGAGGGCAGGGCTGTTGCGCGGGCTTTTCCAAAAAATAGGAATAAAAATAGGAATTTCAACATCAAAAAATAGGAATAAATAGGAATATTTTGTTCAAAAAATAGGAAAAAATAGGAATTCCCAGGCTTAATTTTTCGTTTTTACCAAAAAGAGCAACTATACATAGCATACATAGCACGCGGGCTGAAGTTCTGCACGCGAGTCGGCATAGCCCAACTAGCTCACCACACAAAAATTTTAGCTAAATCAAGCAACATTTGTGCATTTTTGGTATTTCGAATCCCCTTTCCAAATTCAAAAATTCTTTTTAAAGGCTTGTAAAAACGTTCCCATATCGTTCAGCAACTTGACACTTTCTATGACAGTAACCTCAACACCTGAATGGGTGGTCAAATTTCCCTGACCCTTGTGAAAGCTATTTTTGTTTTAACAACCTGGGTTTCTAGGCCAAAATTTATGGGGGGTTCGAAGTTGGCCTCATAGCTGACCAAAAATGGGGAATCTTTTTGAAAAATGTTCCGAAGTTTTAGGTTTTGTGCAGAAACTGCTAACAAACGCTGAAAACGACTAATTTTAGGCGTTTTTTGCTACATAAGCTAACGCAGTAACAGCTTCTGCCTTAGATTTGTAAATTTTTGTACTTTATTCACCACTAAAACTGGCAAATCCGAAGAAACGTTGCCAACTGATGCTGCAAATTTTTGTTTGATTATCTCAATTATTGTCGTCAAGAACATCGAAAACCTAAATGCAGATTATTATTAAGTCAACGATTTTTTGACAATTTACTGTCAAATCCGGCCGATTTCGTCTTGCAGAGGAAAAAAGTAGGAAAAAGTAGGAATTTTTGACCCAAAGTAGGAAAAAAGTAGGAACATACGAAAAAGTAGGAAAAGTAGGAACTGTCCGAGCACTGCACCAATGATATAGAAGTTACGTGCTCTTCTCTCCTGGCTCCGTGGTGTAGTGGTTGCACGCCTAACTGCAGTTCTGGAGGTCCGTGGTTCGATTCCCGGCGGAGCCAAATGTTTACAGCAGGCTGCCAGGAGAACCTGGAATCCAGCCCCTGTTTCTTGTCGTGTGTACCTGGCTTAGCTAGGGTAGACTGGCTGTTTCCCTGTGTTTGGTCTTTGTGCGGCTCGGGGCGAGCCTCTTGTAAGCGAGGGAGAGATGTACAGAGAGCACCAATGATATAGAAGTTATGTGCTCTTCTCTCCTGGCTCCGTGGTGTAGTGGTTGCACGCCTAACTGCAGTTCGGGAGGTCCGTGGTTCGATTCCCGGCGGAGCCAAATCTTTACAGAAGGCGCAAAAATTTTCCCAAAAACTGGTATCATTCAAAACTTAACGAAAGTTTTGTGTTCTGTTCAACGAAAATAACAACGATCCAAGGACAATTTACTCTGGTCAAATAGAAAAAATAGGAAAAAATAGGAATTTCGGCTGAAAATAGGAATAAATAGGAATGTCTCGAAAAAATAGGAAAAAATAGGAAAAATAGGAACCGCAACAGGCCTGGGAGGGGGGAGTAAAAAGTCCAAATCTGGCCTGGGGCCTGGGGGGTCTAAAAAATCGGAAATTTTCGAAGAAAACTGTACCCAAACTGTACCCAACATTTTTTTTCAGCTAGAAATAGCCTTTTTTGGACTTAAAATCTGCTATTTTCGACATAAATCTACTCAAAACTTCTCGTATTGCGTTTTACAGCCTGTTTTTTAGTGTTTTTATCGATTTCCAGCCAATTTTTTCAGAAAATTTTTTAAAAATTCCAAAAAATTTTGCATTTTGGCATTTTTCTCTTGTTTGAACCCCATTCTGGGGGGGAGGGGGGTCTGAGCTCGGCTTGGGGGGGGAGTAGTCGAGGTCGGGTATGGGGGGTGGGGGGTCTGGCCTTCTCGTGGGGGGGTCTCACACAGTGGCGGCGCCAGGGGGGGGGCCGGCCCCCCCCCCTTTGCGATTTGGGCCGTTCCCTTTGGGGTGTCGGGCCCATAGGTGAACCAGGCTACAGTTTGCCCACTGTGAGACCTCCCCCCACGAGAAGGCCAGACCCCCTCCCCCCATAGCCGATCTTGTCTACTCCCCCCCAGCCGAGCTCAGACCCCTTCCCCCTAAAATGGGGTTCAAACAAGAGATGAAATGCCAAATTTTTGCAAAAGTTTTTGGAATTTTTCAAAATTTTTCTGAAAAATTTGGCTGGAAATAGATAAAAACACTAAAAAATAAGCTCTAAAACCCAATACGAGTAGTTTTTGAGTAGATTTATGTCGAAAATAGCAGATTTTATGTCCAAAAAGGGCTATTTTTAGCTGAAAAAAATTTGGGTACAGTTTGGGTACAGTTTTTTCCCATTTTTTAGACCCCCCCAAGCCAGATTTGGATTTTTTACTCCCCCCCCCAACCCAAACAGGTGGTATGGTCGGGCCCCTTGAAAAATTTTTCAGCTGTTTATATGCATAATTTGAGTGTTTTTAAGAAATTTTTGTAAAAAATCGGCAAGTTTTTGCCAAAAATCGAAAAATTTTTGCTAAAACTCGAAAAATTTTTGAGAATTTTTTGGGAAATGAAGGTAAAATTTGCTAAAATTTGGCAAAAATTTTGGATTTCCCAAAAAAGGTCGCCGGATTTTTGGGTCGGGCCCCCCCCCCTTCAAAAATTCCTGGCGCCGCTACTGGTCTCACATGGGGTATTATTGGTAAGGTAGGTTTACGGGTTTACCCCCCCCCACCCCAACCCAAATCCCCGTTACACATATACCTATATATTAGTAATTAATATTAATTTAAGTATTTTTGCTGGAAATAAAATAAAAATTAGTTTACCCCGATACAATTGGAGTGGGAGCAGAGCCCACCGAAGTTGAAGTATTTTTGCTTTTTAGATTAAATCGTTCTTCAAATCCTTAAATGTATTTTACTTTAAAGAAACAAGAAAATTTTTAAAAATTTATATACTCTTTTTTAGAAGAAAACAAGAATTTTCTGATAAACTCGAACGACATTTTAAACTTTTTCTGCACAAAAATCTATTAAAGAAGTTGGAACTATACGAACACGAACACGAACGCGAATTTTTTGGATATTTCCCTTTTTCTGTTTTTTTGTTTCTTTTGCTGAGTGACCCCAAATCGCTACGACGATGGGGCGCCCCCCCCCAAATTGTCCCTTGTGGTTTATAGCATTTATGCAATAAAAGTGCTTATGGTCGCACTTCCCTTACATTCAGTCCCCTTTAGAAAGCTGTACCTGTTTACTCAATATTGGGCCCTTTGAATTGAGCCACATATCCAAATGAAGCTTGCAAAATGCAAATTGTTAGCCAAAATGCGAAAATTTTCAAAAACAAGCGAAAAATTGCTAAAATTCGCTTAATTACCTTAAAAATCGCTGAAATTTGAGAAAATTTTGCAGTTTTTTAACGAAAAACCGATAGTTCGTTCGCCGACCCCACTCCCCCCCTCGAAAATTTTTCTTACCCCTCCCCCCAACTCGACTTTTTTCGAACTTTATTTAATTAGTTTTCATTTATTTTTCATTAGATTGACAACGAAATTTTGAATTTTAAGCCTGGGCTCATTCAATCAAACATGTCAATGGGTATTTACTGTCGAAGTATAAAGGAATGGATCAAAAGTGGCACTGTTGCCTGGAAGTACACAGTACCACTCAAAACTATAGTTTTTCCCATAAACTACGAGCGGTGTCACAGCCTAATCTTTCCCCCGGTTGATTTTTCCCCCAGGAAAAATGGGTTTAGGCTAATTTTTCCCCCTCGAAAAAATTAGACTAGGCCAATTTTTCCCCCCCTAAAAATGAGCCTAGGCTGATGATTTTTCCGCTTTTACTTTCCCCCCGGAAAAATCAGCCTAGGATTATTCCTGCCCCCCGGAAAAATTAGCCTAGGCTGACCTTTCTCCCCTGAAAATCAGCCTATGAGCATAGGTGTGGCTGGCGAAAAAAGTGGGGGTGGGGGTTCCGAAAAAAGTAGGGAGGGGGTTTGACGAAAAAAGGGGGAGGGGGGGTCGCGAAAAATCGATGTGGGGGAAGGGTATGAAAAATTTTCTAGGGGGGGGGGTCGGCGAAAAATTTCGAAAAAAGTCGGTTTTTCGTTAAAAAAATGAAAAATTTTCTCAATTTACAGCTATTTTTAACGATTTTTAGCTTAATTAAGCGAATTCTAGCAATTTTTCGCTAATTTTTGGAATTTTTTGGAAAAATTTCGAATTTTTAGCTAAAAATTTTCAAAAATTTAGGTAGGGGTTTGAAAATTTTTAGGGGGGAGGGGTCTGAAAAAATTGATTTGGGGGGAGGGGTAGAAAAAATTTTTTAGGGGGGGGTTGGCGACCCCTCCATTTGGGGGGAGGGGTCCCCCCCACCCCTAACACACCTATGCCTATGAGCCTGTAATTGTCCCCGGAAAAATAATGTGCGAACTTCTTCCGGCAGAAATGTGGAATACTCGATGCTACTTCTCTATATCCAGGTTTCAAATTAACAGCTACTAACAACAGATTATTAAAACACAACATTACATGTTGTGTTTGGAAATGTGCAAAGTCTAAATACAGTAAACATGTTACCTCATCGAATTCAGTGTTTATCATATAAATTAACGTAATCTGAACAATGCTTAATAAAACTGTCGTCATTATTATTTTGGTTAATATCATCTTGATATCATTCATTTGCTTATTCTTCCGGTTTCTTGTAATCTTTGATATTTTTTGTACTACGGTTTTAGTGCAACAAAATGAGCAGTTTTCGATTGTTTCATATTCGCGTCTTGTCTATTGACCTTTAATACGTTAGTTTAAAGTGACATTTTTAAGTTTGTCTAAGCACATTAGCATAAAGGTCACCTATTTCTTCTTCTCTTCTCTTGAGGGACATCTTTGCTAGGTTCCAGCAGACGCGCCCAACGGTTTGCTGAAAACTGATATCCAGTCACGAAGTAGAAGCAGTCAAAGCTTCGTTGTTAGTGTTAAGATTCATTTCGTATGTATTCTTTCTGCAAAACCTGCGAGTACCTTTCATATGTTTTCGTAGTTATACCTAGAAAAATGCTAAGAGTGTCTAGCCCACAGTTAATGAATACTGCTAACTTTCTAAACTTTTGAAAACAATTATTACAAAATGGAAATTATTAAATTATCGTCTGCTATTTTTGCTTAAAATCGCTCAGGGGTCTAACCTTTCCTTTCAGCAGGAGCTTTTTCCTCTTGCAGAGGGGCTTAACCCTGCTGAAGGTTTGTTTTCTTTTTCCTGTGACTTGATTTATCCCTCTCTTGACAACAATTTATGTATAGCCACACATTTTATTTTAAGGAGTTTTTGTATGCTAATTATGATGCACATGATGTTGTTAATTACATCAAATTTAAGAAGTATCCAGATCGCTGGAATAATTTACCTAGACAAGCTACGAAGGATTCCAAAAGAAAACTCAGATCATATTCAAAACGATTTAAGTGGCTTCAAGGTAATTGCTTTCATTTAATAGTATTAATTTAAAATTATGAATTTTAGTTTGCGGACTTTCTGCTGACGGTTAATTAGTTTAAATTGAAACTTTAAATACAGTTATATCGTAAAATAATGTATTATTTTTGCATTTAAAAATTTATACGATTACAACTTTGCACTTTGTGTTAAGGACATACTGTAGTTTACAAACCCTGCTAGTATAATTCCGTTGGGGGACGAATTTGCGAAAGCAAGACTTGCAAACATTTTGCTTTCTTCTCTCCCATCAGCGAAAATTACAAATGTTGTTACTTTAAGTACTATTTACTTTGATACAATTTGATCAGAAATATTGAGTCAGTACTTTGGTTATACACATACCTTTGTCTTATTTTTAATTTTGCTTTCAGATAAGCTAATCATAATGGTAAGAGGGAAACCGCTTCAGTTTGCGTTTGAAGAAGAAATTAAGAAAAAGAAATTAAGCCTATTCGCGCAGATGGTAACTGCTACTTCCGAGCTGTTAGCTACTGGGTTTCAGGATCAGAAAAGTATCATGAAACTGTTCGAGAAGTGCTTACGCAAACTATGGCAAAAGATCTGCGTCAGCAAATATCTGGGTACCTGGGTGAAGAAGTGGCGAAATACCTATCTCGGTCCCAAATGGCAGCTAACGGGGTTTGGGCTACTGAAGTCGAAATCTTTGCTACCGCTTGCCTATTGCAGACCCCAATCAACCTTTACAGTGAAGGTGCATCCACCGCCAAGCAGAAATTTTGGCACCTTCACGACCCGACCCGCTTGAAAGTTTCAGCGAATCCGGATGGAAAGTGCCTATATTTGGATCACCCTGGACGCGACCACTTTAACGTTGTGACTGCAGTTTGATTACGTGGCAACGAGTTTAGTAGACCTTGTATATAAATATATGTCATGAAAATATCTTGTGTTAAAGTATGCTGATCTCTATGCTTTATTTAATAAGATCGTGTTCTAATCTGTTCCGCTACATGTTCACCCCTGCTTAGAATAAACGGTCGTGGATGGAAATACAAAGATATTAAAAGATAATAAAGGAAATATTAGAAACAGATAGGTTTAGCTTAGTTTTTAATTTTTTGATTTTCTGGGGACAACTAGGCTGATGTTTAGGAGAAAAAGTGCAGACTAGGCTGATTTTTTCCGGGACGAAATCCCAGCCTAAGCTTTTCCTGGGGGAAGGTCAGCCTAGGCTATTTTTTCCTGGGGGAGGAATGATCCTAGGCTGATTTTTTGGGGGGAAAGCAAAAGCGGAAAAATTAGCCTAGGCTTATTTTTCCGGGGGGGGGGGAAATTGGCCTAGTCTAAATTTTCCGAGGGGGAAAAATTAGTCTAGGCCCATTTTTCCGGGAGGAAAAATCAGCCGGGGGAAAGATTAGGCTGTGACACCGGCTCAATCAAGTTATTCTGTGGCTCATTCAATTCAGCACATCTGCTAACTCGATCAAACAATTCCATCACTGGGTCATTCATCGGCACTGCTACCTTCAGGGAGGTCGTTAAAAGCATAAGCTCTATCTTCCGTATCTGTTTTTCTCATATTCCAGCGGTGTTTCATGAGTTACCGGTTTTCGCTGTCTGCGGATATCTTCGAGCTGGAGGCGGAGCGTGAGGTTGAGGGTCTCCACGGTTATTGCCAATGGCTGATTGATATGAGATACGCCGTTTCCAGGTTGTCATCATGGTTATTTCTCAACAACAAGGACGCTTCTAGTCTTTCCTGATAAGAAGACAGGGTCTCCGTGGCATTGTCAAAGTTAGGAAAGGTCAAAACATTCATTGTTTTTATCGCAGCGCCAGTTTTATAATACCACCGCTTAACTTTATTCTGATTTTTATAACAATTTTCAATAAGGGAAAACTTTTGTTCCGACCAGGAAAGAATTTTTGAATAAAATGATATCAAATTTATATCTTTTGCCAGTAAAAATAGGTTAAGCTAGTGCGAATACTGTACCGTGTAATTGAATCTGCAGGAGCAAATTGATGTTGCAGTCTCAGTTACTTCATTATATGTTTAGATTGCTTTCAACACCAGTACTTTATTAGTCAAACGCAGCATGTGCAAATTCTACTTTTACGACACCAAGACTCTTCAGTTAAAATCCGCTTCAATGAAACTGATAGGGTTTTTTCGGAAGAGTAGGAGCATTCGCAGAAAACGAACTGCAACATACTCATTCCTCTCGAAACGACCGTTATATGATAAATGGCAACTATGCTAATTATTGCTGCTAATTAACAACTCGAATTAATATGTAAAATTTTCAAACCGTAGTGAAAAAATATCGAAGGCACTTGAAGAGATAAGTTCACTGCTGTAAAATTATGCCAAATCGCGGAAAGTCTAAAAACAAAATGATGCCAAGACTAATTTTTTCTTATTATATATACTTGTGAAGGTTAACTAAAGAGCATAATTTACACAATTAAATTTGTTTTAAGACCTTTCGAATGATATGCAGCATAATGAGTTTTCAACTGCAACATGAGAATTTTTTATGTTCATTTGAATGTTGAATTCAAGGGAGTTGAACCACAGCACCACCACTATTACAAAGGTCTGGCGCAATATAACGCTAACCCTAGAGGTATTGTCCAGGCGGACCTCGCCAGGTTTAGGGGAGTATGAATTTTTAGGGGGCGCCGGACCGACTGTCGCCTGAGTGAAATGGAGGGTTGGAGTGATAAACTAGCTCAGGCGTACTACTCAGGCTTACCTCAGAGCGTCTACCTAGAAATTTATGATTAGCTCAGCCAATAAGTTAATAAAATAGAAATAGATTAGACAACTGGCGATTTAATAAAAATACGAAAAGAAAGGCAGATAAGATAAGATCTACCCAGACCTTTGTTGACTGATGATCAGTTTGAACAGCTAATCTCCAGGGTCACCGCAGGCGCGGTGGAGTTGGCGATGAGAGCTTAAACTGAAATGGTTAAAGGAAGGTTTTTTGGTATATAAAGAAAGCTACTAACTTGTTTAAACTTATCTGCATAAACGTATACATGGAAAATTTTCCGGAACTCCTAGAGAAAAATAAAAGAAAAATAACTTGGTAATAGTTGGCCTGCCCGAGTCTGAAAAAGATGACCAAAATCACATAGCTTGGGATAGGTCTTTGTAGACTAGTTTTTGTGAAAAGTTGGGTACTGACAATTCAAGCATTCCTTTGGTTTTTCGAGATGGCCGTAAGATCGCGGGACGTGGCAGAATCATGAATGTGTGTTTTCACGATCGACAGCTGAATGAACGGCGTACTTTTCTGTACAAAGCCATCAGTCTGATGCAATCGAACAAGCGGCTTTGTTCGGGAAAGTTTAAACCATTTGTTAGGCCGGACTAAACTATGAAGGAGCGAGTATTCTACTACAATCTGCGGCAGGAAATTAAGCAGCGCGAGGCGAAGGGGGAAACGGACTGAAGATTCGAAACGGTCGGATTGTGAAAATAGTCAAACCAGTGGATGACGCCGATGATTTGAATGCTACCGGGAAGGAGGATGGTGTCATTCCGGAAAAACTAAGCAGCGCCAGTCCAAATGGCGGATTTGATATAGCATACTTTGATTTTGTTTAATACTAGAGGTTTGAGGGGCAAACTTGGGAATTTAGGAGTTTTGGCTAACAGTTTACCTAATTCATTGTTATTTGTTACTGAAACCTTTTTTGATAGTGATTTTTCTGATTTGTCATTGTCGTTTCTGAAACATCATAATGTTTACCGTTGTGATGATGAATGTCGTATTGGACGTGGAGGAGGGGTACTGATCCTACTTCCTAATACTTTGAAGGTTTTTTGGTATATAAAGAAAGCTACTAACTTGTTTAAACTTATCTGCATAAACGTATACATGAAAAAGAAAATATTAGCTCAATTCTGGTTAGTCTATATAACACCATCTGCAAACAAATGTAGCTCTGTTCTCTCGTTGCTGCAAGAATTTTAAAATCAGTTAAGGTGGTGATTCCTTTTGGGCACATATTGTTGTTTGGCGGCGTAAAGCAAGATGAAATTTGATAAAACTTTCCGAAATAAGTTCTTTTAGCGTTCTAACAGTCTCCGCGCAATACCGATTCAAAAATTCGAGATTTCCGGTCAGAGTGGTTTTCCCAATTTCTGAACGTTTGGCAGCTGCTATACAGTTATGACTATATTCATTCGAAAGATCTCATTGAATTTCATATTTTTGCTTTTAAAGCAAGTTTCTAGCTTTTCTCTACCGTGAGATATAGCCGATTTTCTAGTTTTGGCGTCGAAAACTTGTTATTTTTGCAGAAATTAAATAATCCAACATTTTTTAACTACGCAAGCCGTAAAATCAAACTACGGGCGTCGATCTGAAGGTCTCACAGGGACAAATTATCCGACGCACGATCGTCTTCCAACTGCTATCCTTTAGGCTGTTATCATAAAAAATGTAGTGTTTACAAAAACACGACCATTTTTTCCAAAGATTGTGGAGCATTCACCATGCAAGCTGGAGGGCTGAACATACTGAACAAATGTGTGCTGCACAAACATACCCAGGGACGATTTTTAGCTGCCCCGATTGCTGCTTTCTAGCTAAAGTAATCACTTGACAAATTTGGAAAAAGTAGGCAAAATACAGGTAACGCACACATTTCAGCTTATTTCTCTGTAACGAAGAGTGCTTTCACAATAAATAAAAAATCGTCCTCAGCTATTTGATGGAGGTATCGAATGATATAACCGATGTCTCGCGAAAAGATTTACTTGAGTCTGCAAAAATTCTGGAAAATTATACTTCTTATAAAATGTGTTAAAAAAGTTTAGAAAAGCAACATTAGTTTTGTGGCATGCATTAAAAAGAGAAAATGTCAAGCTACA
Source organism: Trissonchulus latispiculum (assembly GCA_030248195.1). Taxonomy (NCBI): domain Eukaryota; kingdom Metazoa; phylum Nematoda; class Enoplea; order Enoplida; family Ironidae; genus Trissonchulus; species Trissonchulus latispiculum. The sequence goes on along the minus strand of JASAND010003324.1, from coordinate 23,855 downwards.
TTTTGATATAAAATTGGCTTCTTAACTCCAAGTATTGAATGAGTAATAATGGTGCAAACTTTATGTGACCAAAGGGAATCACCACCTTCCATTGGAAAGGAAGGAAATGGAAATTTTCAAAAAAATTCAAATTTTAAAATTTGAACTGATGCGAAATTTTAATACTTTAAAAATTCATTAAAATTTTTTAGAGACCTAATTTAAAATTCTGATTCTACAAATCACAGTTCGGAAACATGGAATTAATATGATATAGTGCTTTAACGGATCCATTTTGCCATTCTTGAGATTTCTCTGGCTCACGTGAAAAAGTGACAAGTTTTCTAATTTCCTATGTTTAAATACATAAAATCTCAACTTTGAGGTGAAATTACTCAATCACCGCAAGACTTACAATTTAAGAAACTCGGTAAAATATACCGTTTGGACAATAAAATATGTAAAAAAATCAGCGAGATCAGAGATAGTTGAAAAAATGACCAAAAAATGGTGGTGATTCCCTTTGGTCAGATAACGTTTGCACCATTATTACTCATTCATTACTTGGAGTTAATAAGCCATGTATAGTGCTGTCCAATTCTGATAGTGTCGATGGAAAATAATAACTTTTTAAAGATATGGTACATCGGTACATCATTAACACAGAAAGTTCAACGTTTGAAGAAAATTCCGGATACGATTTTGAAACTTTCTTCCAAAAAATTATGCAATTTTGCAAAAAATTGGTACAAATTTTCAAAATTTGCTTCATCTTCCGGATCGGCGATCCAGAAAAATTAAGCCGATTCCATCCGGCCGATCCGATTCGATCGAACCCCGGATTGGTCGATCCGATCCGATCCACATCACTGTATACTACGCATGTGCTAACCTACGATCCGCTGCTTCTGGCTTAGGCACAAAATGTACCATTTTTGCCAAAACTTTCCTTAATCTTATTCTCACCAAAAAAACTACTCCGTTGCGCGCTACTCAAGGAATTCTAGTCTCCAGCGGGTAACATGAATTACTCGCACTATGTAGTATTTCTTTCCATTATTTCTGAACATGAAAGTTTCTAAACGGAGCATTCACATTTTGAAAATCTGAAACTAGTTTTTTTCAATTTTTGTACTATTGACAGCTTTTGAGGTTTCGGCGTTAGTAGTTTTCTTTGGAGTTGTTGCAATGTAGCTCTGCTGTTATTTGCTGAAAAAATTTGTGACTAAACTGTATATAGCTATTCGAAGGGCGATTGGAGTGTTGTTACTGTAGTACTCTACTGCTACTGCTGCTACTCTCTACCCACTCTCTGAATTCGTAACAGCGACAGTGTATGTTACTTAATAGAAGGTTGCGAGTTACCCACCTCAGACCCTTTTGTGTTTAACAGGCTGAAGTGACAGCGAGATCTTTTGTTCTTTCATCTATTCATTATCATTTGTCTACCCACCTCACTGTATATTTTGTTGACATTTGGTTTGGACGTACTTTATAATAGCTGAAGTTGATAAACAGATTAACAACAGATTAACAATTACCGAGTTTTTAAAAAGATAGCTTTGGGTGCATTATCATTCTCTGCTTTCATGTACATAACAGATGATCCTTGACCAATTGCAAAATAACGGTTATTTCGAGAAAGTGAAGGGCAGCAAAATAAGTTGAATCACGCTCACTCTACTGTAAGGGAAGCAGACGTAGGAAAGATTGATAAGCCTGTAACGGGAGTTCAGCTGATGGCCCTGTGGCAGTGTGGTGTAGTTGGTTAGCTGGTTAGCATGTCTGCTCCGGAGTGAGAAGGGCTGTGGTTCGAAACCCGGTTGGGACAATTCTTTGCTTTCAATGGTGAGTGAAAAGCTGAACCTTCCTCTCCCCTTCTCTCTTCTGTGTCCTGGTTTCGTGGGTACAAGGGTGCCTGACGCATCCCGTTTGGGCTTGTCCTCGGTTTCCTCTTGGTCCATCAGCCCTGGTAGAAGCGCTACACTACATTTACATAGGTGCTCTCTTATGGTAGTCTCATAGTTCCAGCCGTGTAGAACTTGGTGAAGAAAAAGAAGCAAATGTCCAGACTGTCAACTGGCAACTGGCCTCTGCCCTGAACCATAAGTTGTCGAAAGGTCCATCCGGCATTAAAGAGTTAAACATGTGCCCAGTTTGTTTGCAAATTCATTTATCTATATTTTTATGTGCGTGGTTGGCTACATAATACCATTGTGTGCCGAGCTTAAATGAGGTACACAATAGTGGAGATAAATATATTGTGAAACCCTAGTAGTCACGAAAGTAATCGCGAATGTCACTGAATGATACTTTTTCAAGACTCTTTGAAAGATTTGTGTGCATTAAAGTTTAAGCTCTGCTGCTTCTTCCATCCAGGCTTCATGCAATGGAAGGTGGCACACCGCACACAACGCAAACTCAATTCCAAGTTTACCTTTAAAATGTATGTAGTATGTATAAATTATTAAAGTCTTACAGATAACATAAGAAACCTTTTTCCAACCGAACCCTATTGCGTATATATAGATCTGACCTATTGATACTCACCAGCTGTCAGCACATGGCCTTTTGCCAGAACTTTAACTTAGTTCATATCAGTTTAGTTTTTTCATGCTAGCTTTTAAGGTTCTGCCAGGTTTTGCCCTTGCAAAACAATGGTCACGTTTGTTCAAGCCAAGTTTTTCGGTGCACCAGTTTTTCTGTTCCCGGGATAGGACTGAACTTTACTTTACCGGTCAAGGTTAACAACTTTATGTGCACACGAAGGATAGCAACACTTGCTAAGTAAAAAACCACAGTGGGCAAGAGAGATGGGATGGGAAGTTCTCTCTTGGCCGCAATATTGCCCGAAAGGAATTCTCAATATTTCATCCATAGGAGACAAGAAATTCGGCTTATAAAAAACAAGGGCTAAGAAAATTTCTAAGATCAAGCTGCCTACTCAAATTGTCAAATATAGTTTCCGAATTTGCAGGAATTATAACTGAAATCAGTAATTTTTGCTAATAGCTCTCAAGAATATGTTCTTCTGGGTCTGGCATTCCGGGTATTTGTTAGAAACTTGCAGTAAATACATAACATGTATGAAAGAACAAACAAACTAACTAAACTATCAAATCTGGGAAAGGACAAACTGATTCCACAAGGATCAAAATTGGCTCCCACAAGACTGTCCTGTATGTAACCCAGAGTGCCGAGCCGAGAGCTTTGTAACCAACGGCTAGCTCTGCCAAGCCAGTCCTCGATTCAACCAACCACTTTAGCGCAAGTTATAAACGTCTCTCTTTAATCTTGGCAATGATTTTGTAAGATTTGTTTTAGAGTTTTGATAGCTTCCAATTTATTTAGTGTTTTATTGGTTGTTGGAAAATCCCCCAGTAGTTTTGTATTTGACTAAAATGGCAATTCCTACAAAATAAACTTGCTAGTTTATATATCTTAGCTCTATAAAACCAACTCCCCCAACAGGAACTAATACTTCAGTTTAGTTCGCATACTTTACTCATTTTCAAACGAACTGCATAGTTTCTTTTACAGTAACTGTCGGTTTCGCATCAGTGCGTCGAGTTTTTCTCCCATCTGACTGTTTTCTGGGATTAAACTTGACTAATGGGCTGCCCTCCAAAAACCAGTTTAAAATTTTTGTACTGGCAATTAATATTGTGCCATTTTAATTTTGTTTCAATAGCGGTTGCGTGGTTTACAATGTATACATTGTCTCTGGTGGGTGATATACAGTACAAACGTTTGAGATTGCCACCAAATTTGCAAAGCGAAGGAAAATGAGCAGAGTTGTTCATGTAATTGTTTCATTGTGGAGAACTGTTCAGACATGAGCTATGTTTTAACTAGCAATAAAAGACCGCCGTTTTGAATTTTAATAGTTTTTGTATATATTTACACTTTTTATCAAAACTAGAACTCTTCAGAAAGCGAAGAGTCGAAAAGGTTTATAGGTGTTTGTATTTGAGTTTTGTCTAGCATGTTTCTGTCTAAAGAGTACAGTAAACAAACGATTTCATTGACGCCCAAGGTTCTGCGAAATTTTTCCGTTATATGTATGCAAAAAGTGATACTAAATCGCTATGCTTTGTATGTTTTCCGAAACTTTAGGTATATGTAAGTCAAAACAACACTCAAAGTCAACAGGAAGATCCTCTTTTTTAATCATTGAATCTTTGAATGAAAATCCAGCAACAGTTTTAGTTGTGCAAGGAAAATAGTTTTCTAATTACATATTTTCAATTTTATGCTCTTAGGATCTTTTCCGTGAATTAAACTAAGCACAAAGTTAGAATTAGTTATATAAACAGGTCATTTGACGAACCGACTGAGTTGAACGTGTTGGAAATTTTTAACTCAACTCGTTCAACTTGAGTGCTGAACGGTGCTGCATTTCCAGTCTTTCGGATGCTTATCGCTTGACGAAGTATTTTTATCGATTTTGCTCTTTGATGACTATGAGGAAGTCGAATATCGTAACAGTTTTTAACGGTTAGGCACTGGCTTTATGTTATTCGAATTTCTGTACGAAAAGACAGTAAAGTATGAGTGGGTTGTTCAGAGAGTGTTTGTCACTCAACAACCAAACTCAATCACACAATATCACAAAACTTGTTCTGCTTCTCCTCGTTTCTGCTAGCTTTGTATAAAATTTATAGGAGGGGCATTAGCCAATGCGCACAAATGCATCTTTCCTATACACGATTTTTGTACAATTCCTACTAAACCGTGGTAAATTATATATATGCTTTTACTTTAACAGGAAATAGACGGAGGCATAATTATTGGCTAGGCAGGCAAAATATTTCTTTGTATGCGCAAAATAGTCGAATGCTCGATAAGTCAGCAATTTGCTTAATTATTGGCTTGAGAATAGAAGCCAAGCCAAAACAAAGATTCTGAAAGAATTTGTAATAATACCCTATTCTTTAGACTAAGCTTCGGAATCATTTTCCAAAATTCAATTTGAACAAAAAGTGCGGAGGCTGGTTTACTGTAAACAATTTTTGTTGAATGTTGAATGAATGTTTGACTCACATATATTTACCTTTAAAGAGATTTAGAAACAATCTAAAAACTTGGCAAGCAATCATTAAAATTGATGTATCACCAAATGACGTCAGTCGTTGTTGAAAAAACAGAACTTTTCAAATTTTGCTAAATCTTAAACTATTTTCTGTATTTCAGGGTCCATGCCGATTTTCCATTAAGTATAAACCGAAATGGGAGATAAGGACGAAAGAGAGCAATGGGGTAACAAAATTGACTTTATCCTATCCTGTTTGGGCTATGCCGTAGGTCTGGGAAACGTGTGGCGGTTCCCATACCTTTGCGGTAGGAATGGTGGGGCCGCCTTTATGATACCCTATTTTATCATGATGATTTTTGCCGGATTTCCACTGTTCTACATGGAACTGGCCATTGGTCAGTTTGGTCGTCTGACCCCGGCCCTACTCTATGACAAAATGTGCCCTATATCAGCCGGGATCGGTACAGCCATGGTAATAATCTCGGCCTATACGGCACTATACTACAATATGATTCTGGCATGGTCCCTTCACTATTTCGGGAGCTCCATGCAAGATCCGTTGCCTTGGCGAAACTGTTTCAGTGAATGGAACGACGATTATTGCCTTGACAACTATGAGAATCGAACCTGCTATGATAGGGGTGGAGTGCTCTGGAAAAGAGAGTGCCACAACTTCACGGATGTGGAGGCAACCATGATATCGTTGGGGCAAGGATCTTGCTATAGTCATGAGTTTGAGGGAAACAAACTGTTCAAGGATGCTCCTTGTAATAACTACACCTATGACACAACCGAACAATTGGTAAGATTGGTTAATTTCGCCAGCACCGCTGGCCCTTTGGAACCCTTGTGTTTGTTGAGCTTTCTGTCATTCGGTTTGACCTTCATAACTTACACTTTGCCCACTGCGAGGTTCGAATTTTATTCTGTCTGATCACTTACAGCTTTTTAATAGGGGCTCAAGCTACAACTAACTACATACTGCGCTGTAAAATGACTTGAAACTGGATTAATTTCTTTCTTCAGCTATATTCCGTGCTCCATTATAAATGTAAAAGGACACAGCAACATATATTGCAATGCCACTATGTAATCATTATTGTCCTAATTCTTCACTCTTATGTCTAACATGCCTTACTTGATGCATTAATATTTCAGATTAAGAAGGTCTACAAAAACTATTCCGAAACTCCGAGCAAACAGTATCTCAACAGAAGGGTCTATGGTTTATCCACTGGAATACACCATATGGGATACCCGCGATGGGAACTCGTTCTTGCCCTACTTGGAGCTTGGTTTATAGTATTCCTTTGTCTGGTAAAGGGGATCAAATCTGCCGGAAAGGTCGTCTACTTCACCGCCACATTCCCCTATGTTCTACTATTTATACTAATGATTAGAGGAGTAACACTGGAAGGTGCCTTGGATGGAATCAAATTCTATGTTTTCCCAAATGTCTCAAAACTGGCCGATGCCAAAGTCTGGGGTGACGCTGCGATTCAAATCTTTTTCTCACTCAGTTTAGGTGGAGGCGGTCTAACAACCCTGGCCAGTTACAACGCCTTTGACAACAACATTCTTCGAGATACCCTGATTGTGGTTCTGGGGAACTGCGCCACCAGTGTGTTTGCTGGCTTCGTTATTTTCCCAATTCTGGGTTTCATCGCCAAGAAACAGTCTCGAACTGTGGAGGATATCGCGGCCAGCGGTGTCGGTCTGGCCTTTATCGCCTACCCGGATGCCATCTCTTTGATCCCGCCGCCCCAGCTGTGGGCAGTTCTATTCTTCTTCATGCTGGTTCTGCTGGGAATTGACAGTGAAATTGTGATGGTGGACGTTGTCATGACAGCAATCGTGGATAGATGGCCCCAACTCCGTCCATGGAAATACAAGATTTGCCTAATTGGTGGATTGTGTATTTTAGGTTGGATTTTGGGCCTGTTCCTAACCTGTCCAGGAGGTCCCTACGTTCTCACCATTATCGACAACTACGCTGCTGGATGGCCACTGGTCATCGCCTGCTTACTGGAATTGATCATGGTATCCTACATTTATGGGATCAAGCGATTCCTGGCCGATATCCGAATGATGCTGGGCAAAGCACCCAACACCTGTTGGAAGGTTTGCGGATATCCAATTAATCCCTATTGGATTGCCAATTGGGTTGTGATCACACCTGTTCTGCTCGCCGCTATCCTAATCTTCAACTGGGTCCAATTCGAAAGAAGCCAGTACGATGACAACTACACCTTCCCGATCTGGGCGGACGTGATGGGGTGGATTATGGCCTTCTCATCCGTCATATGGATCTTCATAATCGGAGCCTACAAGATCTACAAAAACTGGAAGGACGGAAAACCATGGAAGGCTCTGGTTACCCCCAGTCCTGACTGGACTGATTCCCTACTCAATACCGGTGGAGGGGGAGGCGTGGGACAGGATCGAAAGCAGTCCGAGAACGGTCGCTACGTCGCCACGGCGGAGTGGAAGGGATATGACAATGTGGTGTTCCCGGGAGAGGCGACGGCACCTCCAGGACCTGACAATGCGTGGGCCTCACCACATAATCGGCCCATATCCTATAATCAAGCTGTCGGTAAACCTCGGTACTAACTATACGGTGAAGCCCGGTTATTATATTTGTTAAGTGTATTTTATAGTTCCATGTGTTTATACAAGTGCCAAGAATACAGTGATTATAGTGAGATATCTAAATTGAATCTTTCCTATGTAGCCTGGAAAACGCTCAATAGGACATACTTTAATCTAAACTATCTTTGAATTTTAATTTTAAATCAAATGGAAATTGTCTTTCTTATGCAACATGACTGAAAGTGCAATATATACTTCAACAGCGGAATAAAGCGATTCTTAGTCCTCAGGTACTCTTGGCACTGAACATGTCTATGTTTACCGATCAATTATTCGGTTGAAGTTGGTTGATGCGGAGAACCAAGAGTCTTACTTGATTATGCTCCTTCTAAAAGGTAAAACAGCAGCCACTCCACTACAACTATTCAGTTTTCACGTTTTATCAATTCGCTGCCCCCAGGTATGCCAAACAGCTTCAACCGTATGCACAATTCCATATGGGATTACAAATTGCTTAGATGTATATACGTTTGTTAATTTTGTTGCGAAATTCAAGAAACTCTGTCATTTGTATTATTATAAAACGCCGAGGGTGAAGATGGGCACAGAAACAAAACAATATCTGTTCTGTATTTGCAGTGGCTCGTACGACTTCAAAGCTACTGGAATGCTAACATCGTCATTTTAAGCCGATTTCACACAATGGGGATTTTCATGGGGATTCCCCTGGGGAATCCCCCGGGGACACAACATTCGAAAGTTTTGCAAAAAATCACCAGGGATCCCCATGGGGCATTTTCATGGGGATGCCGTTCACACGATGGGGACAATCCCCTGGGGATGCTTACTATATAGTTATTACTTGCTATTACGAACAAATGGAATTTCTGTTTCCTAACAATTTGAACAGTAATGATAATATCAATTCTAAATATCTTTATTCATTATCAAAAACTTATCAACAAAAAATTATTAACAGTATACTTTATCAAATAAATGAGCTCATGATAGCTAAGGTAAAAATATATTTATCATAATTTAATTAAAAGTTTAGACGTTTTCGCTGCAACTGATTACTTTTTGAAAAATTGAAAAATTTTTATCTTTTTTAGTTTGACAATGCTTTTTCTTCTTTTTTCTTTTATTTCATTTTTGAAAACGAGAAATTTTAGTAGTTTTGCTTGTCTTAGTTTTTAAACAAATTATCACACCAGTGAAATTGAATTACTGTACCCATGTTCCTTGTTGCATAGGATATATTACTGCGTATTTAGTCGAAATACGTTTATTACTGCCTTGCCAAAAATGTCAGCTGATTTTTTGCTGCTCTCTGATTGGTTGTTTCATGGGGATCCCCATAGAAAATTGCTCGGCGAGCAATCCGTCGCCATGGGGATTTTATGGGGATCCCCACGAAAATCCCCATAGAAAACCCCATGGGGCGTCCCCGTGGGGACAGATGGTGTCCCCATGGGGATCCACATGGGGAAATCTCCTGGGGAATCACCACGGAAATCCCCATCGTGTGAAATCGGCTTTACTAAAGCTCCAGTCGCACGCCAGCACACACAGTCCGTCCGTGCCGAGTGTTGAAATTTTTAGACTTAACTTTTACTAATAGTTAAAGATGTTAGTTATATGTTACATATAATTTATCTGCAATATGTTGTAAATTAAACTTCATACTGAATTTGCCTTTAGGCTTAGCAGCAGTGAAATCAACTCTACTGGACAGGATTTAACCAACATAACTCAATATGCGTTTGCAAAAACTTTCTAAAATCACTCCATTAGAAACTTTAACTTGCACAAAAACCAGCTTTTTACCGGAACCACGGTATGTGAACATTTTTTTGCAAAGCTCGATACAGTTCACCCCAGATGCGTACGGCATATCGTATTAACAACACAAAACTCGTTGCAATGTCACGAAATTTCAAAGAATATTTAGTTTAAAGAAAGACAAACATTCAACCAGTTTAACAACGCATTGTCTTCCTGATATTTAATAATCAGTTTAAAAATTAAATGATCAAGACGTTGAAATAGAAATTCGTATTAGAGACAAAACCTAACATAAAGCTCAACCGGATTTTACGTTCAATCAAAGCAAGGATCTCTCTAAATTTAGCATCTTTTGGCTTCTTCTAACAGTTTATCCACCCGGTCAAACCAGTGATCACGGGGTCGCTGCGATACAAGCATAAAGTCGGTCCCATAGTAGATTGAATCCGTCGGTCTTGTCGAATAGTCACCCCGGCAGGCGTACGGATTAATCCGTGGCGTCTCTCCGCCGCTGAAATCAACTCGAATATGACGCGACGGCGGAAGACGCGACGACTGGGCAGCCCTGGATCGCGGCTCGGCAGAGGCAGAACGAGATCTGTAGGGCTTCAGATCGTACAGATCTTCATTTCTTCTATAGTCGCGATAGGCAGGTGAAAAGATGGATGGAGGCGGTCGTCGATATGTGACGTAATCCTATACAACAAATACTGTGTTACAAATTATTATTGCATAAATATAATAAACCTTTGCTGGAGTAGCTGGTTACTTGTTCTGTTTGCATTTTGGGAGAAGTAAAGCGCAGTGCTATTTTGGCGAGTGCTGTCGTCGTCTTGAGACAAGGACCTGCTTTAAGGAACCGTTTCGTAGACCAGGAGCGCGACAACAACAACGATTAAAAACAAGCAGACCCAAGCCGACTGCAGTCAATACAATGCAGCTTATGCGTACAATTACAGTTTTCAGACAAATTAGACAAGTACTGAGGGGGCCTAACCTAAAACTTAACCCCAAGTTACATTAGTGTCCTTAGACTTACATCAGGACGAACATAGTCAGTCTGATATTCTCTCATACTAACCACAGGGGTGCGGATGGAGACATTTTTACCCAGCGATCTGGGCTGATAAACCTGGAACTGAGAAACGTGATCATCACCATGCAAGGTGGTCTCATCGAAAGCGTAAACGTCATCCTTGTCCAAGTAGCCCATCTGAAATACAAATAAATGAGCAATTAACAAAGAAAACTAAATGCGTCATCTAGACTGAACATATTTGAATCACATTCAAAATAACAAACAACGAATCCATGGTTTAGTGGAGAATGGCCACAAGAGTCCATAATACATAAGAGTACGGGAAACGTTGTGACAGCGTAACGGCCGAAGAGTAAGCGTGACACGTCCTTTCCAGCTAACAATTATGGGCCTCCCGCAAATCAGAGCATAATGAATCAAACGAATTCGAGAGCAAAAAGGGTTTTTGGAATTGAGTCATTTCACAGGTTCTAAGTATTTACGTAATTCCAGGAGTGCATAACTGTAGAAGAAGAGTAGGCCAAAGCCACTAAGGGGGCTTCTCTTCTTTGCATTGCGTAACAATACTCCGACCACAATACGCTAATGTTCACTGCTTGGGGGTTAGCTTCAAATCGGCAACGCATACCCCCTTCTCGTTTTGTGGGAGAGTAAGTTTCAGCTTATGGGGTCCCCGTTTGGGCCCCCGCTTGGGGGATATCGACAATAGGTCTGCGCTTGGGGTGCGTTAAGAACCAAGACTTAGTCAAGACAGGCTATGTAAGATTGGCTGATTCTGATTGGCTGTTGGAGGCCACCCAAACGGAACCTCTTTTGTCGCCCAGCAAGCGAGACCACTTTTGTCACTCTTCCAAACGGGAGCCCTCTCTAGAAAGTAGCTGAAACAGCCGTTATCCTCTGTTGTACCCTCCTCCCTCCAAACGGGGAGGAAGTCTCTGTAATGTGACTGACTGTTGGCGACCTACCCCGAAACGGGTACCTCTTTCTGCGCTGCATCCACCACCACACGGGGAGGTACATTGTCGCGTCGAGCAACTCCCCCCTAGTATTATTTTAAATCTTGGTATATATTACGTAATATACTATAGCAGAAACTGTAATTATATATATATATTTATTTATTTATTTATTTATATATATAACACATTTTAGTCAATTTAGACAACACTACAATAATTCTTACAGCGCTAGCCGTGTCAGCAATTTTTTTCAGTGCCATAACGGAAGAAGTCGGCCTAATTCCTGTTCCCACTCGAGCATCATATGACAGCTTTGATATGGTAGGATTATCCTCAAACTTGTCTTGGGCAGCCGTGAAACATTTTTGTATATAATTCTCGTAGACAGTTGTCGTTTCGCTGGCATTTTCGTTGCTGCGTTCGATTTCACGGAATCGTTGCTTCAGTTTATCCAACTCGATCCCAGAATCACCACCCTCCAATTTTCCATCCTCCCTTCCAGCAGATTCGGCGGCCTTCATGTCGGCTTCAGCCTTTTCTCGTTCCTTACGCTGCAGATACATATCCATTCTGGAACTGACAAATTTAACAACCAGCTAAAAGAAAAAAGAATGTACAAACCAGATATAAAACAGCTAAAAAGGACTAAACATCATTGTACGAGAAACTGATCGGATCTGATCATTTGAAATAATTCTAGTTTTGCATAAACCTAATTGCCGCACGGAGTCCTCCGTGAGCCCCGGAATTCATCCAAACTTGGGCGTTTCGTAAATAAGGTACGTGTTTCCTTCCGGTGTCTCGGTGCAAATCTTCTCCCCGGAAGTTTTGCACCGGTGCAAATCTTCTCCCCGGAAGTTTTGCACCGGTGCAAATCTTCCCCCCGGAAGTTTTGCTCCGGTGCAACACTTCCACCGGGACAACACATGATTCAAGAATTTTGGGAACTATTAGGAGTAACTCTAACAATTCTACATTTTATTTTTCGCAAGTTACTTGGTTTTAATAAATGAAGTAATAGTTCAATTCGTCGTCAACCTGTCGTGTAGTTTTAATTAATAAAACTAGCTTGTCATATAACTTAGGCCAAATTGTGTTGAATTATGAATTGAGTTCCTCAAATTCCGCAAATACAATAAACCGAAGTAACCAGTATCTTGCATTTAAATTTTATAACGTTCAATGACTGAAGCCTGGCCAGGAACGTTCTCCTCCACCTCCTCTATCCCTTTGGGGGATAAAGTTCAATTGGAAACACTTGTATTCCTAACATTCCTAGAAGTGTTTGGTTTACCATGCATCCGAAATTCATTTTTCAATTCAGCTTTTCGTTAGCTTATTTATTGTAAGATGAAGTTGTTAACTTGAGCTAACGAAAAGCTGTATAGAAGAATTAATCTCAGATTCGTGTTCAACGCTTCTAAAACCCTCTGGAACCAATATTTGAGCATTACTACTCACTCTTAGAAATGTTCCAGTAGAAAGTACTGGATTCTTAGTAATTTCCTACTAAAGTGCTCCAGTGCGATAAAGACATAGCGGAGCGATTAGTATTTTCCTACTAAAGTAGTCCAGTATTTTAAAAAGTACTGGAAATAGCTAATAAACTCTACTAGATAATCTACGTAGAACTGTTTACTGGTCTGACATATTAACTACTGGAATTTCCAGTAGTTTCTACTAGATATTTAGTAGTATATACTGGACCCCCCAAAAATTTTCTACCAATCAGTAGTAGATTCTACCAATCTCCTAAAATGGTATGAGCACCAAAAATACTGGATTTTCCAGTAGTTTCTACTATTGTCTCCTGTAATATCTACTAGATTTCTAAAATGATCCGATCACCGAAAATGCTTGATTTTTCAGTAATTACAGGTTTTTTCAACTAAAACTAAACATTCGAGCCTGGAATAACCTTTTTTAGAAAGCACACATTTTCTAGGAACTGTGCGTTTCACCTCTCACGATGGAGATTTTGTCATACCAATCAATTAGATTAGTTACCACCAATGGATATTCACTCCATTCATAGTGGTTGATTTTCCTAAAGTTGGAAAATCCCCCGATTTGCCTTCACAGCCGTCAGCACCCACGAAGGTGCATAACGGCTACAAAAATGAGCCTCTTAACTTCTGCTGACACAGAAGCAGAGACCAGGACAAATGACTTGCCCAAAATGTGATCGCTGAAAACTTATTCGTTTACCCCTTATATACTCTCATTGCAGCATCAGCGTATCGAGTACTTTTGTACTGGATTGTCCAGTAGTTTTAACAAGACAATCCAGTATTATATACTGGACTCCCAAAAATATTTGGGGGATGAAAATACTGGATTTTCCAGTAATTTCTACTGGTTTCTCCAGTGATATCTACTGGACTCCTGAAATACCCCCAGCACCAAAAATACTGGATTTTCCAGTAATTTCTACTGGTTTCTCCAGTGATATCTACTGGACTCCTGAAATACCCCCAGCACCAAAAATACTGGATTTTCCAGTAATTTCCACTGGTTTCTCCAGTGATATCTACTGGACTCCTGAAATACCTCGAGCACCAAAAATACTAGATTTTCCAGTAGCCTAATTTCTACTGGTTTCTCCAGTAATATCTACTGGATTCCTTAAATATCTAAAATTCCTTAAAATATATACTCCGAGCACCAAAGTACCCTCACTTCCTGTTAGTTGACTAGGAAAGGAAGCATTTGGTTGAACACTCTTGTCCATATTCAAAACAGGCGTTTCGTGCAGTTCCTCTTATTTGCACTTGCTCATTTGTGTACAATACACTCAATATAAGGCCATGACTTATCAAAAACAATAGCGGCTGATCTTCCACAGATAGACTCTTGCTAACAAAAATAATTCACCACTATGTTTTGTGTTATAAATCAGAATAAACTGTTCTGTTTCTGTTTTCGAGCTTGAGCACGAGCTTCGAGTGAATGAGCTTACTCCAAATTCGACTTGGTGCCAGAGTTTAAAGAGGTCTACCACTTTGCTCTAATCTGTGGGGAAGTGTCAGCCGTTGAGAGCAGGACAGTGTTTTGCTACATTGCTCAGAGTATTTAAGATGTATGTTATACTCTTATGCATTATGCTTTCTCTATCTCTTGATATTACAATCTTTCATTCTATACTTATGTATATATTTATGTATAAACTTGGTGGTTAATCCTAATGAATATGCAGTGCTTTTCATTAGTTGTTAGGTATCACTGGTACTTTGTTGTACAAATTCACGTAGTCTTAGTTGTGTTGTGTTAAGGTTTGTTTTAAAAAACATTGCAACCGCTATACAAGTAAATTGCAGTTGAGAATTATGTTCATTCGAAATGGAATATAAACAAACTTAGGCAGTCATTCCTTTACCGGTAGCGCAATTTCTGTTTCTTTTACACTTTCAGTCAGCAACCCGTCGAACTTCTTTAGTTTTGTCGCCACCAATTTTTTAAGAGCAGAACATCAACCAAACTTTGAGGTATCACACAACTTATGCAAAATTAACTTTAATTTCTGTCGACGACTTAAAACCTTAATTCCACTGGTTGAAACTAGACAGGATTCGTTTAAGCTTCAGCTACTGCTTGGCTTCCACAAAGCAACTGTGCTTAGCATCGATCACGTATAGATTCACTGGCTTTCGATTTTAACAGTATCAATCAAAAACGATTCAAACTTTTGTAGCAGCAAAGCCGATACTAGCAGTTACTGGTGTATCTACAGTTCCATACACTATCAACATTAATTTAAACATTTTCAGTAAATGCAGACATCTTTACGACTGACTTCATGTTATTCTCAGCATAAAATAATGCAGCTTCCTTTTAAATTGTTAGAAAATTTAGTAACCTAATAAGCACGTGTTAGGGCATACTTAAGGTGGTGATTGCTTTTTGGCACATATATGTCATTGGTTGACGGCTCAATTCTAGATGAATCAACTTGATGGAACTTTTCAAAACAAGTTCCTTTAGCGTTCTAATACCCTCCGCACAATTCCGCTTCAAAAATTCGACATTTTTTTGCAATTTGCGTTCAGGACAATTTTTGCTAATTTTTGAAATTGGGCAGCAATTGCGCAGTTATAGTTATATTCATTCAAAGATCTCGTTGTGCCTATAATTTTGCATGTTGAAGCAATTTTCTAGCTTTGCTCTATCGTGACATAGAGATAATCTTCCTATTTTGTCCGCCGAAAGTTGTCATTTTTGCATTACTTATTAAGCGACCCAAGCCGTCACAAACTTTGCAAAAGTCAAAATTAGTTTCACTGTTTTCTAAAAAGAGAAAATGTTAAGCTACATTTTGATATAAAAATGAATCCTTAACTCCTAGTAATGAATGAGTAATAATGGTTCAAAGTTGATGACTCCAAAAGGAATCACCACCTTTTCTTAGAAATTGAGTCAATTTGGCAAATTCTTTTGGAGTATTTATTGAATCCAGCATTTCTTGCTGTCAGAATGCATAAAGACAGAGGCAAGTAGAATTTAGTCAGCTCTAAACACCACTGGAAGGGACAATATTTTATTTCGTGTTCAGAATGTTTTAGGAGTCTAGTATACCAGTAACAAGCAGTTACTGGGAAATCCACTACTTTTGTGTTTCGGTACATTTTAATACTCTAGTATATATTACTGATTAAAGTAGATAAAATTACTGGAAAATCCAGTATATATTTTTGGTGACCGGAGTATTTTAGGAATCCAGGAGATATTACTGGAGAAACCAGTAGAAATTACTGGAAAATGCAGAATTTTTGGTGCTCGGGGTATTTCAGGAGTCCAGTAGATATCACTGGAGAAACCAGTAGAAATTACTGGAAAATCCAGTATTTTTGGTGCTTGGAATATTTCAGGAGTCCAGTAGATATTACTGGGAAAAGTAGTACAAACTACTGGAAAATCCAGTATTTTTCTGTATCGACACATTGTAGGAGTTTGATACTGGATCCAGTGCAAAATACTGGAAAATCCAGTACTTGAACAACCCAAATCCAGTTAATGCTACTAAAACATTTAGTAGAAACTACTGGAGAAACCAGTAACTTCGTACTAAGTACTGGACTACCTCCAATACTTATTACTCCACCATCCAGTCAAATCTACTAAAGTCTTTAGTATTTCTGAGCTACTGGAGTTGTTCCAGTAGAAACTACTAAAGTATTTCTAAGAGTGCTGCTGGTATATATGAGAAAACGCTTGAAACCGCAAAACGTAGGAATCACAAAAGGCTGAAGATGCTATAAATCTAAGTTTGCACTAGGGACAGCACGGAGCGAAAACCCAATGTTTTACACTTTTACACTAGAAACTCTTCGACTGAAACCATTTAAACAGCTTGTCTAACCGAATCCTATATATCTGGAAAATACCGATTAAAGCTAGATGAAAAGCGTCACTAAAAGCCCAGAAAACAAAGGCGCAGAATTCAAGAAATTCGAAAGTCAACGTAAGGCAACAATGATTGAAGACGTTACACAACGCCCTTCCCTTACTCGCTACAAAGGCAGACGAAAACAGAACTTGGAGGTACTTAGTTGCAGCTGACGTTAAAACTCAGTTAGCTGCAAAATTTTATTAGCTATGCTCTTTGCGCTGTTGAATTTCATGCTATTACCTAAATTTCGTTGAAGATACTAGGTACTAGGTAGGTAGTAAGAAAGAACTAATTTGACAATTGCAAAATTCAATAAGGCATCAGACCAGGGCTATCAGTTAGCCATTTCAATAGTTTGTTTGTACCACACAACAAATTAAAGACAGTCTGATTTGGATGAGTATGACTCATCTGTGCTTTATAACGTTAATGAGATCTTTCTGCTTTACTTTAATCAGTGTAGTTTCCCAGTTGGGAGTTGTGCCATGACGATAAATCTGATAGGGCGCAAACTAAATTGTAATTTAGCATAGACAACTGTATGAAAAATATCGAATGTGGCCGTGTTGATGGAAATGACTGTCTGAGTTTACGCTAATCATCAGAGCTACTTTTATTTATCTATTAAGGGGGGGCGACTAAAATGGGGGTGCCCCGAATTTGTCCGATTGGCCTACTTTTCGGCGAAGTTAAAGAGCATGGGTGTGGTCAAAAAAATACTTGGTCGTTGGTTCTTAGCTGCCTTCCAGCCATGTGCAGGCGTCGCGTTTATGTGCCCGACCACCCCTTTTTCACAACTGCCAACATAATTAATTAAAAATCTCTGCTGGCTGCAAGACCCTAGCTCCAAGCTTGTCATTGGCCAATATGATTTGGCACATGTGTCCCTATCTGCGGAAAAATACTAGACGTCTGTATCTTATCTGCATCTAAGGGCCTTTTCAGGAAAGGGTAGAGTAGAGTTAAAACTAACTCGATCCTTTTCATGAAAGAGTTAAAAGAGGAAAACTCCTCCTGTGTAAAGGCTTTCTGCAGCCACAGAAGTCGCAAACCTTCACTAATCGAGCTGAAATTGTTTGTGGGTGTGTTTTCAACCACGCTGAGTTCAAATATCTCAAAAAATTTTAATTTTAAAACATTTGATTTTTTCGATTTTTGGGGTACTATTGCCCAAAAGAGGCGATTTTGTCAATTTTTGAAGATTAAAGTTGACATAAAAATTTTTTCACTCGGCAGAATTTCTTGCCGTTTAGCACAAATGAGTACTCCTATAGGGCCTCTGTATATGCCAAATTACAGCCTTATAGCTCGCACCAGTAATGAAATATTCCTTTCGTTTGCCAAAAATTTTCAAAATTTTGCCGAAACTTCAACTTTGAACAGTAATTCCCTTAGATGCTGATAAGATACAGACGTCTAGTATTTTTCCGCAGATAGGGGCACATGTGCCAAATGATATTTGTCAATGACAAGCTTGAAGCTTGGGTCTTGAATCCAGCAGAGATTTTTAATTAATTATGTTGGTAGTTGTGAAAAACGGGGGTCGGGCACATGAACACGACGGCTGCACATGGCTGGAAGGCAGCTAAGAACCAACGACCAAGTATTTTTTGACCACACCCATGCTCTTTACCTTCGCCGAAAAGTAGGCCAATCGGACAAAGTCGGGGCAAAAGTTTAGTCCCCCCCCCTTAAGAAAATGATGACTGAGCAACAGAGACATTATGATACTATAGTCAGTGGCGTAGCCAGAAAAAAATTTCGGGGGGCACATCCATAAATTGGGTCTTTTCCAGATTACCCCCCCCACCACTCAAAGTTCTTAAAACTTGACCAAATGAGCTGAAATTTGGTGTGGGTATGTTTTCGACCACGCTGAGTTTAAATATCGCAAAATTTTTCGATTTCGCGAAATTCGATTTTTTTTCGATTTCTAAGGGGGGACCAAGGGTAACCGAAAACTTTTTTGTCTTCGATCTTGCTGAAAAGTTGTATATAAGGGTTTTCTGGGTCGCAGAACACGAATCTGAAGTCCGTTTTTCGATTCAGCTTTTCGTTAGCTCAGCATAAGCTTACATCTTAAGCTTACGAGTTTAGCTTATATCAAGCTAACGAAAAGCGGATTCGAAAAACGGACTTCAGATTCGTGTTCTGCGACACAGAAAACCCCCTATATACAACTTTTCAGCAAAATCGAAGACAAAACATTTTTCGGTTACCCTTGGTCCCCCCTTAGAAATCGAAAAAAATCGATATTCGCGAAATCGAAAAATTTTGCGATATTTAAACTCAGCGTGGTCGAAAACATACCCACACCAAATTTCAGCTCATTTGGTCGAGTTTTAAGAACTTTGAGTGGTGGGGAGGGTAATCTGGAAAAGACCCCATAAATTTTTAACATCTACCCTGATTTTTCAAAATCGTTATTCACTCGTTTCAGGCTTTTTTCGCATCACTTATATGCGTGCCAACTGAACATGCTGAAATTCTCAGAGATACAGCTAATGTCAAATTTAAGTGGAAAGAAAGTTTCTTTCTTTCTTTTCTTTCTTTCTTTCTTTCTTTCTTTCTTTCTTTCTTTCTTTAAAGAAAGAAAGAGGCAAGGTCAAGTTTCTTGTTATAAAGGTCAGTCTAACACACAAGACTTGCCATTGTACATATGCGTAGTGTAGTAGAAGAAGCTAAGTTTAAGTCAAATTATCACAACATTGAGCTGGAGGACTCCTGGCGCTTTCTTTCTTTCTTTCTTTCTTTCTTTTTCTTTTATTTTCTTTCTTTCTTTTTCTTGGAATTTTCCTTTTCTTTGCACTCAAATAAGACAGTAGCTGTACATGTTGTATATAAATGTAGCAGCTGCGAGGGGGGTCTGCCCCCCAGAAGCTGGAAAAGTTTTGTAAACTGCAACAAAAGTCATAATGAAAAACTAATTACCAAATCGCACAAATAAGGATTGTGCTATTTTAAATTTCTGTGTAAATTGGCTTTTTGAAACGAGTTTTGAACAATAATTTCTACAAACGTTTTAGATCATAAGTGCAAAATGTTCGATCTTTAACTAAAATAGGCGGGGATCTGGGCGCGGCAGCCCCCAGCTTAAAAGCCGGATCTTTTTAGAATATGGCAGGGGTTAAACCTATTTTTTCAGAACAAATTTTGTAAAAATTTTAGAAGATTTAGCAGTGTATTTTGATGTGCAAATAAGTTTTCCTGAGTTAAATAATAAAATTCATGCCTGCGGCTCAAAAACTTTACAAAATTTTCCCCGACAAGGCAAATTTTCCGGGGGGCAAATTGGTTTCGGGGAGGGGAATCCCCCCGCTGGCCCTCCCCTGCCTACGCCCCTGGCTATAGTAGTACACTGATAGTAGACTATTAGTCTCTCTCGTTCGAAATTTTCCTTCAAATGGTTGAGTGATGATCAAGGAAACTTTTTAAAATAAAACACTTCCAGCAACGTACGAGCTGGTATCAAAAACACCGAAAAGAGTCGTCAACTCTGGCAACAGTTTACCTCGAAATATTACTCGTCTACTAAGCACACTACTTATGCAGAGTGCCGTAGTCTGTGAACTATTCAGCATCGACAACTCCTGATTTCCGAATATGCTAGCCACCACGTCGAAATCATTAGCAGTTTTTCCGAGCCTAGCAGTACACAGCACAAGCCTTCCATTTTAATAATTATTCAAAAACCAGTATAACAAGCTTTCCATTCTTCAACTAATACAAAAAACTATTGCAACAATTGTCGGCTCTGCTTCAAGGTGAAGTGCAGACCAATTACACTGTTAAAATCCCTAATACAGGTTAAGAGGGGATTAAAACGGGAGTGCTTAAAGTTTGTTGGATTTTAGTTTTCTTCAGGTACGTCATGTTAACTACATGCGTCTACACAGTAATAAATGTCTCGGATTCCTAATGGTTTCCTATAATCCACAACGCCCTCGTAAACCAGGCCGCCCCAGATTTTGGCGGCAATCAGCATAAGCACAACTTTTTCACAGCTGCCTGCTTCAATGAAACCATCTGTGCTATGGCGTAGCAAGCGAAATATTGGAAACATACAAATGGCACAGCTTTAATGTAACCCTAAAGGTTTGAGAGCAATGCTAGCTTAGACTTGAAGAATCATCGAAAACCTGAAAAATTTTGGACACGGATTCGAATAATTTACAGCTAGCTACAATTTGGTGTGAGCACTGAACATGGATCCCATAGATAGATCTTCAAAATTCTGACAAATACAAGGAATTAGACCTATGCTATGCTTTGAGTTGTTGATTCATAGTCTTCCGTTTGTCTGTTTGTCCGTTTACATTTTAAACACTGCTTTAAAAGCAAACGAGACAAAAGGACATGGACTATAAAGCACAAACGGAAACCTAGATATGAACTGATCTGAGTTCAGCAAAACGGACAAACACAGAAACGTACATTCGGAGAACCAGACAAACGGAAAATAGGTATGAACCGGGCTTTACACTACTCGAGACAAAAACGTCAATTTTGTCAGGTTCAAAAGCTATCTGGTTTCATCAAAGTTAATACCATCTATATGTTCTCCAATGTGTCTTTTCTTGCTGCGCCAAAACGTAGATGTTTTCATAGAATCAAACGGCTACGAGAAATTTTTAAATATCTATGTTGGGTGTCGCCAAGATTTGGGGTCGGCCAGGTTTTCAAAGCGTGACAACTAAGCTAGCGCTGTCCTTCTAGAGGCCTTTTGAAGAAAGGGTAGAGTGGAGTAGAGTAGAGTTAAAATTAACTCTTTTCACGAAAGCACAGAGTTAACTTTAACTCTGTGTGTTTTAACTCCCTTAAGGTGGTGGTATCCTTTTGTGCAGTGCTTTTATGATGATTTTTTGAAACACTATAACTTTCGCAATTTTGGGAGTTGGAAAGAGTTTTACACATTGTTCTAAAGCTTATTACCTGTAGATTCACATGAGCTTACGAAACTGGCAAAATTAGAAAAAAATGGCAGAAATTTTTAAAGGTTCTGACATCTAACAGTATGAATATAGACCAAACATTTTGAACATTGATTTCTCAAAACTGAAGAATCGGCCAAAATTTTTTCTTGTGCTACCATGCAGAGGACATATGGGCCGAGGGACATTTTTTTGGATTTGGCTCAGCAGGACTTAACCGTCGAGAAAATCGGCCAATTGCACAGTAACACGAAATTTCGCAACTTCGCATTGAGTTTTCTTACTACTCAATATGTTTTAGCCCAAACCAAGAAAAACGTCCCTCCGCCGAAGTGCGAATTTCGATTCTGCCGAAAATCTCCGGAATCCGTCGAGTAGTTTTTGAGAAATCGATGTTCGAAACAAAATAATCGCAGTTTTGCCAAAATGGTTTTTCGGCCAAGCCAAATCTCTAGCTGAAAGCAATAAAATCCGGCTAATAGGCATTCATAAAATGTGCATTTGGACGATGTATCAATTGAGTATAACTAAGTTATATAACTATAACTAACTATATAAATTTTCTAAATTTGTTTACAGCGTGAACTAGGTTTAAACTCGTAAATTCGTGAAAGGTAGAAAGTTCGCTCATTTTTGCACTCAATTTGAAATCAGAGGCTATCAGAAGAAAACGGAAAAACTTCAAAAAATCTAATTTTTTTCTGCAACCTTTCTTCAGTAAAAATCCAATCTTGATCTACACCTAAATCTAACCTACCACAGATCAAACAAAATCCCAAATTTACTAGATTAGATTATTAATAATAGAATTCTCACAAACTGACTAATACGACTTCACTGAAGGTGAAAAGTCACATAGACAACAGGAAGACACACGACAATTACGCCTACGACTCTATTCAAACTCTTATAGTCACTCGATTTTTGACGAAGGATAAGCATTACGATTTCTTCAAATTGAACTGAATAAAATAAATTTTGATAAGTATACCCTTTAGATTGGCAGCCGATGCCCGGAACTGCAGTAACATACAATGATATTCCGCTCATACATACACAGGAAAACATAGAAAACCCCCATATATAAAATAAATACACACGGTATGAAGCATACTTGCTATGCATAGCAAGCTCATGCAAATATCAGCAAAGCACTTACAGAAACAAATTGTTTCCCGATCCATCCATCACCTTGACATGCAAATGAAAGTGTGCCCCGCCCCTTTTCGGTTTATAATCCATACCATCAAAATCAACAAACATCGGCGATTGATCCACGAAATGTGCAGTGTATTAATTTTAAATAGATTATTTTGAAACTATTTCTGACGACTACGATCAAAAATTATACAGTTAGTTTTAAAATATTAACTTTCCAACTCAGTTCTACAAACTTAATCCTAACCGCTGTTAACAACTTAGACATATATAATCGGATGCCAGCTATTGTTGACACTGAAAGAAGAATAACTTTGACTAAAACAGAAACTGCTTAGAAAGCCATGGGAGCTTGGTTCTAGGATTAGAAATGGTGACAACAACAGTGAAGCTACAGATTTCAAAGTAACACCCATAAAACTGAGTGGATCAATTTGAGATTCATGTTATTCTATATATAAATCATAATACACTGAACACCCAAACAGCAGCCACCTCCAGCCAGATCAATAAAGATGAGAGAACTGCCAACATATATAATCCGTACCAATTCATGCTCCACCCCAGTTCTACCCTACGCACACAAGCAAACCAATACAATAAGATCACAGATTTGATATCGACAGGGCAGTTGAAATTAAAAAAGGTCTTTGACGTCTCAGCCACATTGAGAAGACTCACGATGGCCCAGGAACAGGAAGAAGAAATTAAAAAAGCCTCTGTATCACAAGAACGCACTAAATAGAACAAAGAGATAACGATTATTCAAATTTTTAGGTGTCAAGCAATTCCACACGTCGGAAAAACTCACATTTAAAATGGTACAAACGCACCGTCATAAAACAATCGCTTTCATCGAATGTACCAAATATTATGTCCAAGTAAGCAGATCACAGAGAAGAAAAGGGACTCTACTATTGCACATTATTACAAGAAATAAAAATGCTCCTCTGGAGCATGAAAAAGTAATAGGGGTGATGGTGAGGTTGCA